>JBCFYV010009882.1:82522637-82575353 GCA_039000515.1 Timema cristinae
GTACAGTAGAAGTTGCCGGGTAGCACAAGTCACTGGCTATTCTCAGCCGGCGAGTTCACTGCACTCACCCCTCTTCACAGTCCCCCACCTGTTGTTGCTCATCGCGGCCGACTGGTGACTCAACCCCCTCCCCCTCCTGCCATCACAACACACTTCTTCGAATTATTTGACACAGTACTGAGATTCTCGACACGTCTGATCCTGATTTAAGTGAGAATTTGAAGCAACGCAAGTTGTAACTTGCATACCTTACAGATATTTTTGAAAAAATGAACAAAGTCATATAAGGCTTCAAGGAAACAAGATGAACCTTATCAAGGCCAAAGAAATTATTTCATCATTCATCTCATCATTCATCGCCAAGTTTGATATTCACAAGGTAAATATTGGCCGTAAAGAGCTGATTCAGTTTCCGACCCTTAAAAAGTGTTCA
This sequence comes from Timema cristinae, assembly GCA_039000515.1. NCBI lineage: Eukaryota > Metazoa > Arthropoda > Insecta > Phasmatodea > Timematidae > Timema > Timema cristinae. Next base: position 82,523,071 of record JBCFYV010009882.1, read on the forward strand.
GTGTCAGCTAATGGGACTCCTGAACTCCCAGAAGACAAAATCCTAATTTTTACTGATCATCTTGACCAGTTAAAAACTGACATGGAATTAAGATTTGAAGATTTGACCAAGTTACAAATTCCTGATTCGATTCTAGATCCATTCTCGTTTGAAGCTGTGGATAAGCTTGATAACTCTTTGCAGACAGAGTTTCTAGATCTGAAGTATGACTGTGAGGTGAAAATCATTTTCAAGCAGAGCAGTTACGAGTTAGTATGGGTGAAGCTTATCGACACTTATCCACAACTGTGGGGAAAAACTGAACCACTTCTCATCTCGTTCCCATCAACATATTTAGTTGAAAAAGGATTTAGTTCTGTTGTCCAGCTCCTCACAAAACAAAGAAATAAGTTGGACATTTGCCTCAAAGGAGACTTGCGCCTGAATTTGACGAACATAAAGCCGAATATTCAAGCTTTAACTGAAATCCACCAAGCACAAGGCAGCCATTGAAAAGGTAAAATAAAACAACAAATTTTCAAACTTTCATTTATTTTTTCAAATTTTAACTGTCAACTTTCTTAATTTTTCCAGATTCCAATTTAAAAATGAAAACATGTACTCCTGTTTTTTAAATGTACATTAATGATCTTAGTTAATTATTTCACTTCTTTGTTATTTAAAAAAATCTGTAAAAAATGTACATTTTTTTTCTATTTTATTTAAGAGTGACAGGATAAAACTGCTTTGGTTGTTTTTATATACGGTAGTAGAATTGTTTATAATAATAAAACTGCTTTATTATTTACACCTTACTTCAAATTAAAATTAGGCATACAATGAAAATGGGGCGATAGGTGTTAGTCAACCTCCAGAAAGGGGAGATGGGCCACAAAAGGTGGGGAACCACTGTACTAGAGTAATAGGCGCTCTCACCAATAGTTACAATACTTCCCACCTTTGTAGGTGGAAACTTGCTCACCAATATATAACCATATCCAGGCACCCCCCTGCTCTCTACCTTATATAACCTTCTCTCCTTGTCTTCCAAGCAGGTAATTTCTATATAAACAATAATAACAGATACTTTTATTTAATACTTGAGTATGATATAAACACAACATTCTAGCTAGCTACCAAGAGTAAAGAGACAAGTTTGAACAGGCAACAACAGAAGCTAAGTGACCATGATCAACCTCTAGCCATGCTGCCATAGTCAAGTTTGTGTTTCTCTCTCTTCTGCTGAAGATGTACCCCAAAAATTTCATAATTATGTTATTAGTTTTGTTTTAATTGTGAAATTTGAGGCTTACAATTTTCTGGTAAGTGTGTAGTCCTTGTCTTTATATCCTCTTCAATGTTTAGTTTAATACAGCCATTTGGTGCCATTTTTCATTTGATTTTCAAGCAGTGTTTTAAAAGAAGATTAAGTAATTTTATGATTATAATCTTTCCCGCAAATATACTGTTATAGTTGTCACAATTTTTTTACTAGACAGCTGAAAAAACCCTATTTTAATGCTTTTTTTACATCCTTCATGGGAGAGGTCACTTTAACTATCTCTTCTTACTAAGCCCCCATTAGATAAGGTTAGTTGGATCGCTATGACAATATATAAGGAAGGATACTCCTCGCATTAAGTTGTAAGAAAGAGAAGAGCGGATTTATATCTCATTTAGTTATACTACAGCGTTGCCACGGACCTGGAAAGTCAGGGAAATGCAATTGTGGTCAGGTAAAGTTTGTTATTGTAGTCTATTAAATTTCAGGTTATTTTCTTCACAAAGTCTTTGATAATAAATCCATTATTTTGAGGAAAGATGGTATACTATGTACTGTAACTTTTTAATTTTGAAACCGGATTTGGTTATGGTTATGGCAAACTTTCCTGGAAAACGCTGTGCTAAAGGATGGCTTTTCTGAGATAATTTTGAACAGAGATTGGCGATTAGCCTGTTTCTTACCTGGCTATAAGATTCTAGAGAAATTAAAACTGGGGAAAATTAATTTTCATGCTTCGTATACCAGTTTCTTAATCTTTTGTTTGTAAATAATTAGTTCCATTTATTTGTGTATCTATTATGTCTCTTAATTTGTTTCCATTGATTTACTAAATGTGCATTATATGTGTTCTTAACAGTATACTATGATAAAACTATGGATACTATAGTACTCTGTTCACTGATATTTTTAATACAAATTAATAAAAAATTTAGGCAAAAGTTGTGCGATGGCATGGCTATAGAATTGGAATGCCTGGAGTATGGTTTTCCTACTCACATTGTGTTGGCAGCAATTGTCTAATATCAATACGCATTCCTATCGTGGGAAGGAGGAGGGTATTTTCATTATTAGTAGTTATTATATTATTTTGACCCAGGTATTATTGATTTGTATTAATGTTATGTTACCAGCAGCTTGTGGAAAAGTCGGGGATGATTTATATTTTGGTCAGGGAAAGTCAGGGAAATGAAATTGAGGAGATCAGTGGCAACTCTGTACTAGTAGAAGTTTTAGACATACCAACATACCAGATGGTATACTAAGATCATAAGGTGCAAGTTTATTAGTGTGTGTGTGTAATATACTTTAACATCCAACTTTATAATGACTTAAACCAAATATTACAATAAATTATATAAGAATCAATAGTAGATTTACTAACAAAGATAACACTAACATTGAGACCTTAATCAAAACATATATTTAGTCCTGTTCCAAACTTAAACCAATGAGTTTTTGTTTTCCAGGTTATAATTATGAAATTGAAAATAGTCAAAATGATTTAAATTAAATTTTGCCATTAAAAAACTTATCTTTCATTTTGTTCATTGAGTTTCATCATACTAAATAGAGGGCCAATAATGCCCCTGAAAATTAATACAGTGGTCAAATTTTGAATTAAATCTTTTAAAATCTCATAAAATGATTTTATTGTTGTAATTTAAAAAAAAAAGTTTATATTTTGATATTGTACTGGGAAAATAAAAGTAAACAATTTCATTACATCAAAAAGAGCACATGCACTCTTTAAAGAATATGGCTGGCAGCCCTAATGATGTGTACAGTAAGAACATAAATACAAAAATATATCTCTTTATATTTGTTTATCTTAAGTTGAAGTATATTTTGATACTTTCAAGTTCTCTCCAACAATATTTCCCATATAAAAGGAATCAAACACCTTCAATTTAAATAACATTTCAAAAATCATCTAATGACTCTACCATTAGTTTCCTAGGAATTGTACTCAATCCTCTCCTCAAAAGTAAAAATTATTTTTTTAAAGGTTTTTTTCTAATTTTTGAACATGAATCATCAAGCCCTCTGGTTTACCCAAAATGCATAAACCCAATAAACTATTTGACCTCTCACCAATTTCATCAATGCACTTGCTAACAAACTAACTAAAGTATTTATCTAAATCTTGAAAAATTAGAGTTTCTCAACAAATATATATATATATTTTAAATTATATGTTTGGGAAATATTAAAAAACCTACTCCTTGATATTATTAAAAAATTTATATCACTTGACATTATAAATCTATGTGCCAACTTATTATTAGCACCACGCCTTACTACCCGTTCGTGTTGTACGCAGTATGTGCCAACTTAACCACCCAAGAAACTATCATCTTAATTCAACAAAAACTATAACACAACAAAACTAGTTAACATTCAACTACTTCAAATTTTACATACAAAAATCAGAACTCATTATAGGATTCATAATTTCCAACTCTTTTTCAGAAGTTTATCTACAAAACAAGCTTATAAGTCAAAATCAATGTAAATATTACCCATAAAATCAACTTTTATGCCAAATATTTAAACGATTTAACTGTCATCTTCAATACATCAATACATGATCTCCTAAAAGATTAAGTTCACAACATAATTTGACAGCAAAGCTATCAATTATTTAAACTTAACGGTTACATTGAAAAACAACCACATAAATTAAAATAGCATATTCCTTGAAACACTCCCACCTATACTGACATGACAATTTAATTTTCTTTAACCCATCCTATACCAAAAAAATATTAAAACTAGTAACCATCCCAATAGAACAAAGTGACTACATTTATAAATTAAACACCCCCAAATAAATTTTAAAAAACTAACAAGCAAATACTTTGAGCTATTCTCAAAGTTAAACACCATAATTTTAATTACATAGGGAAAAATACTTATGAAATCACAAACATTTTCAAAAAAATGCAATGCTAACAGTGCCTACAAAATAAACAATATTTTAAAACAAATTTTGTACTATATCACAAAATTTATGACTATTCAAAGTTGTATAAGATGAATTGCAAATGTTGCATAACATACATAGAACAGATAGTTCAGAACGTGTAGACACATTTCAAACCTACTTATGTAGAGTCAAAATTCATTGTCTGCATATCAGTAGCCGAACACTTCCTTCTTACCATTACATAATCAGTGAAGAAATTTATTTTTGATCACACAAACAGTACAAACGTTAATGAACAAATACAAACAAATTCTAATGTTTTATTCAAAATAAAACAATCCTTTAGGCATACAGTTACATAACACATAAATTCATCAAATTCACTGCAATTTTGGAAATTATTTTTAAGGGATCTCTTCCTTAATAAAATAAATAAATATAGACTAAAGAGAGCCACAATATAATTTAAATTTAAACCAATTACATTTAATTGAGGTAGTTAGTATAACTTGTAAAAAATACTATGTTAATGAAAATCTATTATCTTCTATAAAATATAGTCTTATTAGTTTATATAGCATACAGTTAAAACACTGTCCGAGTGTATTTAATTAATCGTTATTTATCATTTGCATTTTTAAATCATATCTAAAGATACTGTTATTGAGTTTCATGCACTGGCCGGGCGTTCATACCTATCTGGAAACTTAATGTTCACCAAACAGAAACAATTGTCTCAGTCTAGCAAAATAAAAACTACCCCTAGAGCTAAAAATAACTTATAAACAGTTTAGTAAGATAAAGTTAATCCTAACTTAGCCATGAGATAAATGTTAAAAATAACTTATAACAGTTTAGTAAGATAACATTAATCCTAACCTAAGACCATGAGATAAATGTTAAAAATAAATCTTTTAAACAATTATTATTTAACATCTTGATTTCATTTGAACTTTGATTTAAAACCAAAGGTTCAAATTATACTACTATAAAGCCACACGACTCACTCACTCACTCACTCACTCACCCACTGGCATTAATGTTTACCCACTTCCAGATGAGCTAGAAACTTGAAATTTGTTAAACTTTTGCTTATAGCCTGTAACTGACGGTAAAATTCCAAAAAGTTAAAAAATGTAATTTTTAACCCCTGAAAAAAACTCAAAATGGTGGAGCAACTTTAAAGTCGGTGCGGACCTTTCTTTGGAGGTATCTTGTGGCTAAACGGTAAGACCTATCAAAAAATGGCTCTGGAATTACATCAGCGTACATTATTGGGGGTTTGGGGTTGGAGTCTCCAACGAGCAAAGCAAGTATATATACATATATTAACCTTTGATTTTGATGGTGAAGTAGGCAGTCAAAGCACAACCCCGCTCTGAGAAAAAAAAAATATATATATATATATATATAGAGTGAACCCAGGGAAAGATTATTCTTAATATCTTTATAATATTTTGTGACACGAGTGTGCACACCATGTCTCAGTGTTGTGCAGCCAATCTCACACTCACACCTTGTGTTTATGAAATCTCAGAGCTTGGTTGTGCTTTGACTCCCTTCACAATAAAAATTATATTTATAAAAGAATAATACATGTATAATTGGTACGGAACTCCGCATGGACTTTCACACTCTATTGTTTAAAAATGGAGATATTTACTCAAAACGTGAAACATTTTTGACTCCCAGTTTTAAATTATATTATTTTGTTTTTAAAGAATTAATGTCCTCATTTGTATATTTGGACCAATAAAAAAGATTTATATTTGGTCCACAAGTATCCACTTAGTATTAAAATTTCGACTTCTGGTTAAAATTTTCAGCCTTTTATTAGGTGTTGCATATCTTCAGGTCATCACATTGCTATTAAATTCCTCATTTATATATTTTGACCAATAAAAAAATGTAAATATTGACTATTGAGTTTAAAATGATAGAGATAAATCATTGCTGTACAAACATTTCCCCTAAGAGGTTAAAGGAAATAGAACATACACTTTTTGAGAGACTTACTAATATTTAATTACCCTATGGAATTAGAGAATTTTGTGTTAAAATATAAGTAGTATCGCTATACAACTAAACCTCCCAAAATTGTATAAATATTTTGGCCAATATCTCGGGAACTAATGATGTTATAAAAATATATTTCAAATAAAAGTTTTTATTTTTAATATTACTACAATTTTGCAATGATAAGTTATTTATTATCTGAAATAGCTGTGGGGATATGGAAATTTCAGCTTCTGTGAAGTACCTTAAAAGTCATGTTCATTGGAAAATGAAAATAGCCATTTTGTTTATAATCTTAATCAACACAGATACGAATTTTAATCAAAATCTTTATTGAGCCGATTTTGTGAAAAACGTTTTCTCTTATTGCCCTATAGTAAACCACTCTTAATTTTAAGGTTAGACACACGGCATTGCAAAAACCACTTTTTAGGGTTTAGGGGTCATAAAAAGTCGACATCCATCAACATCTCGGTTTTGATTTTTTTGACAGTCCCAATCTTAAGTGTTAGAAAAGTTGAAAATATATATATTTGCGTATCACTTGAAAATTATTGGTTTTATAAAAATATGTTTCAAATAAAAGATTGTTATTATAAAAATACCTACACATTAGCATTGATAAGAAATTTCATATTGCTAAGAGTTATGGAAATATAATAAAAATTGAGAATGTATGCATCAGACTGGAATCCTTAAAGTCATTGTGATGAAAAATTGAGAGTAGCCATTTTGTTTTTAATATTGATGAATGTTTAAAAATGAAATTTAATTAAAATCGTTAGAGCCGATTTTGATAAAATTGATTTTTTTCTCTTTTCGCCCTTCAGTAAACTACTCTTAATTTTAGGGTAGATATTCAATTCCAAAAACTCCTCGGGGCAACCCTATGTAAACCCTAGATAACAAGTTTTAGCCCGATTGGTAAAATAGTTTAGTCTCTTTTCTGGGGTACAGACAGATGAAAATTCAAAAACATCTTTTTCGGATTCAGGGGCTCATGAAACGTCGAAATTCATCAAAATCTCGAGTTTGATTTTTTTTTTGCGGTCATATTACTTTCTCAACCTGTAAGGTAGCGAGAAAGTAAAAATGATAGAGAACCCAGAAAAAAAGAATATATATATATATATATATATATATATATATATATATATATATATATATATATATATCTCGCTTGGTTCTTCCTGTTTGGTGTTCTTGGGGTCTTCAAATTCATTTTCAGGATCTTGTCTTTGTTTGACTTGGATATATTTTATTTCCTCGAATTATTTGTTAGTAGGAATACATACCAAGGATCAGTAGTGTCTTCTTTGTCTGCATTCATGGGTGTTTTTGGCATAGTTTGTCTATGGGCGTGGACAACATTTCCCATGTTATTTGCACTAATTTTATAATCCACGTTAGTTAGGTTCTTGAGAATCTCATATGAGCTCTTCCATCATTTTGACAGTTTCCTTCAAATCCCCTGCATTAAGACTCTGTTGTTCAGATAAACAAGGTCCCCAACACTATACTTTTTTTTTGTAGTCATAATCCTGTATTTGTTTGTTTATTGCATTTTATTGACATCTATTACTGCTATGTACACCTCTTTTTATTTCTCAGATAATTGTTACTATGGTCTGTTCTCTATGTTAAGGTTATGTTCAAGATCATCTTTGGCTGGCAATGCCATCTACTTACCATAAATTAAGTAGAATGGAGAGTATTAGCTTATGAGGCTTTCGAGGCGCAGATAGGTTATCATTGCATGGGGTACCCACAGGTTCCATTGTATTTTTTATGATATTTCAACAAACAAGGAGATCAGATTCACTATTGTCTGACACAGCTGTGATACCATTCTGTTACTCATAGGGTGGTAGAGGGTTTGTAACATTAGCTTGTATTGCTAATATCACAATGTTACTAACCGCCCTAAATAAGCCTATACATATAGACATCCTGCAATATAAATACTAGCAAGACTAACTAGTATTCTACCACCCCAAATAAGCTTATACTCCTATACATCCAGCATTATTAAATATCACAATATTACTATGTCTTATATAGTTGCTCTACTCACCCATTGTATCATCCGGACTAGCGTGACTTCCATAACCAGCCTGTTCGCACCAAATGCTAAAATGAAGAAAAGTCCTAACAAGTTATGAATAATCCAGCAACAAGACATTCCAATAGAGGTATCCAGAAATTCTCTGATTGGCCCGACTGAGCTACAGGAAGACCACTTGTATTTTTGAACTGGTCTACATGACCGAATGAATGTAGCTAGAGTCTGCAGCCGCTCACCATGTGTATTGGGTTAGAGTCTTTGGAACAAGTCAAATGGAGCTACAACACACCAAGAGACTGGTGGACACGTCTAAAGAGACGTAGCATATCCACCAGCTGCTTGGTGTGTGACGTTATACTACTAATAATCAATTTTCTAATGAGTAAACTTCCCACCTACCAATCCATCAACTAGACTTATATATAGCTAGCGTTCAGCTAGACTTTAATCCGACACTTCCACGAGAAGTTCTATTCAGGACTAGAACATTATCTCTAGCCAGGATGGCTATAAATATATATATATATATATTTTATTGATTATATAAACTTTATTTCAACTATGGATTTGATTATCTTGAACACTTAAGTTTATTATGTAGTTGAAATCATTGGTGTAGGCATCTATAATTTTTTGCTCAAGGTTTTATTTTTGAAAGTAAATTCGGTTATGGAACACTTAATGCTTCCTATTGCTGCTTGGGCACTAGTATCTTTGTAATTTCTTGAAATATTCGATAAGCCACATTTTTTTATTCCTTTTCTGGCTTGAAATTTTGTAGTTTAAATATTAATATGTATTGCTCTTGTGGTTACCAGTAATTGTTTGCCATTGGTTTCAACAACAGAAGCCCAGAAGTATTCTCCAATATCTTCTCGGATCTTCTCAACTGTCTTAAACGAAATAAAAAAAATGTTTATTGTAAATAGTTTAAATCAATACAATTCAATTAATATTATAATGTCAGAAAGAAAAACTGCTATTGTAAAAACTTACGGATAAATAGGTTTAATGAAAGTAGTGTTTCCTCAGAGTTGATTCATCTGGTATCTTCATGTTGGTATATTTGTTGAGAAAAGCATTGAAATCTAGATCTCCAGCTTCTTCCAATAAATACTTGCAGCTACAGTAGCCCCATGGCTTCTTTGGTGCTGACTGACAGCTCACAGTTGACTTCTGACAGTCAAAATTTAGGTATATACCTAAATTTTTGCAGATAATATGGTTCGTTGTAGGGATACATAATTTGGTCTCGTAACTTTTCAAAGCTTTTAGCTATCAGAAGTGAGCATAAGTCAGCAGAAAATTTCTCTTGGGTTTTATCTGCATTGTTAACTTTAGGAAAAAATTGTTGATATCCTGTTTTCTTTTTGGAATTCTTTATAAGTATTGCAGTATTTTTGTGTTATTCTAGGTGATACTTTTTCTCGCATTTAACCTAAATATTATATATTCAAATTTTTATCCAAATATATATGTGAATTCTACAAATTAACAAAGCATCACCTAACAAGAGAACTAAGAATTTTTTTAATTTTTTTAAGATAGTTGTGCTACGCTTTGGTAAATATTTCTACTTTGAGGTTGAAATTCTTCAATAAGAAATGAAACCTAGTTTGAACGATAGCAAATAATCGTGGTTTACTTTTAAACTGTAGCCAAAATATTTAATAAAATCCTTAACATTCAAAATTAATAATTTCATTTCCACTTTTGAAAAGGTAACTTACCTCTTTGGAACATGCCTGAAAAAAAATATTTTGCCATCCGTTGTGAAATTACTATCACCACCAATCCACTCTTTGAATAATACACTTTTACACGATTTCTCTTTAGGCATTTTCTACTAGTTCAGTAATTTACACTGAGTCCAATACAAAGAAATATTAATTAACAGATATGCACATCTAACAACAGCGTAATATACACAACCACTGAATAAACTGACACTGCTGTAAGCTAGAAGAAATTCTTTGTCGACAGTCTGACCAGTTTAAACCTATCATACCGCTGAACACATGGGTTTTTCTGACCTATCATTAGTATTCACGTGGAGTGACCTATGGCGTGAAGGAGGGGGGCAGGGGGGGGGGGAGCCGCAAGTATTTAGAAAGAAAAAGAGGGTGTGAGGAAGAGATATATATATATACATATATAAAAAAGTCACTTTAAGGCACCCATTTGTAAAATAGGCACTAAACACCGAAATAGGCATTTATAGGCACTATAAAAGTTATCACGCTATCTTCACAATCATCGAAAATAAACTTATACTTCAAAAGCCTACTTTTAAAGCATAGGAATCAAAAAGGCATTTAGGGCAAATTCTGCCCCCTACTCATATTACATATCCAACTTATTTGTCTCATGTTGAGTCCAAATCATAGTATTATTTTCATCCAAAACATGTAATTTTTCAGAAATACATGATTAGGTGCCATGATGGTAGGAAATTTGTTAGTTCTTACAATTCTGCAGTGTTCATAGTTATAAAAAAATAATATTGGCTGTGTATTAATATATATATATAATTTACTTTTCAAAACACCTAAAGTGTCAATCATAATGCTTATCCAACATTTGAGAAAATTCAAGCTTTTCACTGTATAGCTCACCTGACCAATGTAGGTTATATTACAAAATTCCATGAGATAACAATTTGGAATGACTCACAGCTATTGTACTTAATTATCTACATTCTGAATTAAGTACACAATCTTGAGTTTTCTCTATACCAGTGGTTCCCAACCTGGGGGCGATCGCCTCCAAGTGGTCGATTTGGATTATCAGGGGGGCAATAAATAAGTGGGGGGCGATGAGTATTCAAAGGAGAAAAAATTAAAATATTACTGTACAGTAGAAGTTGCCGGGTAGCACGAGTCACTGGCTATTCTCAGCCGGCAAGTTCACAGCACTCACCCCTCTCCACAGTGCCCATCTGTTGTTGCTCAGCGCGGCCGACTGGTGACTCAACCTCCTCCCCCTCCTGCCATCACAACACACTTGCCATTGACCTACATTCGTCTTCAGTCTTCACTAGCCTTTGTGTGCCTCACCATCAGTTTTCGTGCATGTCTTTTCTGTTTTTGTGCGTTTGTTTTGAAGTTCATGCACAATGGATTCAAAAAAGAATGAAAAAGTGTCGTCAATACTCATCCGAGTATTTAAAATTTGGGTTTATTGCGTCACCACAAAATGTGCAGTTTCCACTTTGTCTTCTGTATGATAAAACATTTACTAGTAATGAAGCCATGAAGCCTTCGCAAATGAAAGATCATTTATCAAGAGTACACAGTGATAAAGTGCATAAAGAACTTAGTTATTTTCGAAACCTCAAAGCTAAAGCTTATAAACGGCCTAATGTGAGTGAATTATTTAAAAACCGAGCAACCGATCTTGACAAAGGTCTTCTTGCTTCTTACAAGGTGTCTTTATTGATTGCTAAATGTGGTAAACCTCACACAGTTGGCAAAACTCTTGTTTTACCGGCTACCAAAAAAATTATTGATATCATGCTAGGAGAGGGCCCTAGTAATAAGATAAGTCTATCGGTTCCTTTGAGCAACAATAATGTTTCCAGAAGAATTGACAAAATGGCCACGGACGTTGAATCCAAACTCATCAATTTGTTGAAAAAAAGTAAATTTGGATTGCAGATTGATGAATCAACTGTGATTGATAACAAAGCAATTTTATTAGCTTATGTGAGGTTTATCATTGAACAAAAGGAAATTACCAAGGAAATGTTGTTTGCTAGAACTTTGATCACTGATACGAAGGGATCGTCGATTTTTAAAGTGGTGCAAGATTATTTTGAGAAAAAAGAGATTCCCCTAACAAACGTGAGCACTTGTGCAACAGACGGTGCTCCTGCCATGTCAGGTCGTCATTCTGGGTTTCTATCCCACCATAAGAAAGAAGTGCCAGAGGTCATCACTATTCACTGTGTCATTCATCGTCAACACTTAGCTGCGAAAAAATTGAGTGGTGTCCTCTATGAAACCCTATAACTGGTTATTACTGGTGTCAACAAGATCAAAGCTAATTCCCTCAATGACCATCTGTTCCGACAACTTTGCCATGAAAATGATAAGGAATTCAAACGCTTGCTTCTACATACGGCCGTGAGGTGGCTTTCCAAAGGAAACTGTTTGTGCCACTTCTTCGAATTATTTGACACAGTTACTGAGATTCTCGACACGTCTGATCCTGATTTAAGTGAGAATTTGAAGCAACACAAGTTGTAACTTGCATACCTTACAGATATTTTTGAAAAAATGAACAAAGTCAATATAAGGCTTCAAGGAAACAAGATGAACCTTATCAAGGCCAAAAGAATTATTTCATCATTCATTGCCAAGTATGATATTCACAAGGTAAATATTGGCTGTAAATAGCTGATTCAGTTTCCGACCCTTAAAAAGTGTTCAGTGTCAGATAACGAGACTCCTGAACTCCCAGAAGAAAAAATCCTAATTTTTACTGATCACCTTGACCAGTTAAAAACTGACATGGAATCAATATTTGAAGATTTGACCAAGTTACAAATTCCGGATTGGATTCTAGATCCATTCTCATTTGAAGCTGTGAATAAGCTTGATAACTCTTTGTAGGCAGAGTTTCTAGATCTGAAGTATGACTGTGAGGTGAAAATCATTTTCAAGCAGAGCAGTTACGAGTTAGTATGGGTGAAGCTTATCGACACTTATCCACAACTGTGGGGAAAAACTGAACCACTTCTCATCTCGTTCCCATCAGCATATTTAGTTGAAAAAGGATTTAGTTCTGTTGTCCAGCTCCTCACAAAACAGAGAAATAAGTTGGACATTTGCCTCAAAGGAGACTTGCGCCTGAACTTGACGAACATAGAGCCGGATATTCAAGCTTTAACTGAAATCTACCAATCACAAGGCAGCCATTGAAAAGGTAAAATAAAACAATAACAAAGTTTTCAAACTTTCATTTATTTTTTCAAATTTTAACTGTCAACTTTCATAATTCTTCCAGATTCCAATTTAAAAATGAAAACATGAACTCGTTTTTTAAATGACTGTCAATGATCTTAGTTAATTATTTCACTTCTTTGTTCTTAAAAAAAATCTGTAAAGAATGTACATTTTAATTTTTTTTTCTATTTTATTTAAGAGTGACCGGATAAAACTGCTTTGGTTGTTTTTATATACGGTAATAAAATGGTTTAAAATAATAAAACTGCTTTATTATTTACACTTTACTTTAAATTAAAATTAGGCATACAATGAAAATGAAAATGGGGCGATAGGTGTTAGTCAACCTCCAGAAAGGGGAGATGGGCCACAAAAGGTTGGGAACCACTGCTCTATACCATCACATTCCATTATGCATTATTGTTAATTGATTGAACAAACTTTTTGTGGGTTCAGATAACATGTAAGGATATCTGAAAGATCCTTAAAAAGTATTGAGCTGGTCAAGGATGTTGAATATTCTTATAGGTCAAAACATGTTAGATGTTTCTATACAGTAAATATGCCTCTGCTACACTATTTCATACTTTGGAATGGCAGATAATTCTATCAAACACATATTTAATACACTATTTATTACCTTGGAGTAGCAGCTAGTCCGAGTGAAAACTTCCGATCCAACACTTTTCTATACCAAATACATAAAAGAAGCTAGTTTGGATTTTGAGGATACTAGCTACTCTTTCATTGATCACTTTCTCTATCTACTCAGGATGGCACATTGTAATGTAATTGATTTGCCCCTAAAAAATATGTGAAAGCGTTGACAATAATATCGTCCTAATTTTATAAACGTATCTTATTTCATTTAAATTATATAGTATATTAAATGGCGCTTAAAGCACTTCTTCTTCTAAGAAGGCAAAAGCCACTGAACAGTGACGTCACGCACGTGACACCAGCCAAGTCAGGTTGACAATATATATATTTCAAATAATAACTTCCTCTTCTGGAAAGTTCGAAGAGAGATTTTAAAATGTAACTTGAGTCATTTTCCGGCTCTAGAACCTCCCAGTAGCACAGAGATGTTTTTGTCTTGTATTTTGTTTTTCTAAACTAAACCTTCTCGAAGCTTCCATGAGCAAGGGATATATACAAAGAGTGGTGCAACGTAAAGGCAGTTGGTGTCCAGAACTCACTTGGGCACTTGGCGTCCAGCAACACCTGTCCGCGCTCATACAATAGGCCGCGTATATATTTCAACTACATGATCTATTTTCACATTAAATAAACAGATTCAGAAATAAAAAACATGTAAAAAATAATAAATGTTTATTAATTATAATTCTTCAATTGGTGTCCATCGCGGCAGTAAAATATCAGAACAACATAATTGGCGCACAACGTAGGGACTCGTAGTACAAGAACGTTTCAACATCCTCTATATAAGTGTAAATTAAATACAACTGTTAAAGTTATAATTATAAATTTGCAGACATTTTCCAAAATACTCAAAAATTTATTCATATGTATCACAAACTGGCGCATTATGGCTTTCAACAGAATCACTCCAAATAGCTGAATCAAATTCAATTAAGTGAAAAATGACAACCCAGACAGAACCCAGTACCTTTGGCTTTGTGTGCCAATGAACTACCTCTGAGCCATCAGGGCTTATCTTGTATCCAGGGCCATCTTTCACTAGTTGTTTATTGAATATAATTGTGGTAACTGTTTAAATTATCAGCCACTCAAGCCAGGATGACCAAGTGGTAGAGCATTAGTGTGCAAAGCTAAAGGTCCTGTGTTTTATTCCTGTGTTCAGTTTGTCATTTTTCATTCATTTGAACTCAAGGATTTATTTCATTCACCAGCAGTTAGTTAGAATGGTAGCTTTCTTGGAACAGTATGTACCTTAAATTAATTCCTGCCAGGAAGTGGAGAGAGATCTTAATCTTATGGCATATTACTTCCCTGGTTTGTTAACTCTTCAAAAATTGAACTTAAGACAGTAAGGGTAGTCACTTTCAAATATCGACAAGCCTTAAAGCCCAAGCATTTTTTTCAATTCATACAATTAATTAAGATATTTTAAAACCCCTCTACTAAATTTGAAATATTTAAAATTCAAACTAAGTCAGATTATTGGAAAAGAAATCATTTTGACCCTCGGTTAATCCTACATTTTTATATAAGACAACATGGTGAAAGACATGCCCGAACAGGATTTATAATGAAATGAATGTTGAAAATGTTTACACTTCACCTGTAGGTCCTCATACCACAATCACTGAAACCATCTCAAATATGAAAATTGTTTTAGTCTGAAATGGATCATGACACTTAGTCTCTTCTTCTGATTGAGGAATTATATCGGTGGTCCAAACCAACCCTAAGCACCTGGCTTACAAATTGACCATTTTTTCTGTGCCATTTCGAGGCTTTTCATTAATTTGTTTAGTTGCTTCCACATTCCAAAAAGAGAATATTTTCTTGACTAATTTATATATTTAGAATAAATTTGTATGGTGTTTTTAGTTAAGTGTCAGCATTAGATGAATGTCGTTTCCAGAACTTGACTTTTTTCTTGTTTTACTAGTGTTAAACAACATGAACTATTTTATTTCTTAGTTTTTTAACTAGCCTACTGTAATTATATATATATATATATATATATATATATATATATATATATATATATATATATATATATATCATATTTTGCTATGACATATTATTTATTTTTTCAGGTTGAACGCTATGTAGATCGTAAACTAGACAAAGCAGAAGATGTTATAAAAAAAAAAAAGTTCCATGCACATAAATGGTATCATTCTGTGATTGGTCATGAAGAAGGATTTCAACTTTCAAATATTCATGTGTTTTTTTTATCTTTTGTAACAGGTGTAGCCATAGGTATAGCAACAACACCATAAAATTATAAATTAGTTTTAAATAGTAGTTGATTAGATTATCACTCTAATTTATGTTAAATAATTATGAATGTTATGAAAAATTAGGATAATTTTGTGTAGCTGCCAAAATAATATTTTGCTTATAAAACCAATCTAACTATTGAGTTAAGCACTTTTTTTTTTTAAAAAAAGGAGGGGAGTACTTTTACTTACTAAAATGAACTAGGTATTCATGATAATCCATAAACCATAAATATAGTTACACAAGGGACAGTTGTGTGTTTTACTTTCTCCTTCTAACATTTTATACATGATTTATTGTCATTTCTATTCAAGTTCAATACTGAAGGTGACACTTATTTTATACATATTATTTTGTTAACTGTTTAATTCAAGTTTAAAATTTGTACTCTCTATTATGCCTTTTATCAATTTTACTTGCTTAAAAAAATTTTAAGGGCCAATGTTTCAATGTCAGGTTAAAGTACTAGTTAACTAAGTTGAGGTTTGATATAACCTTGAGTTAAAACTTCAGGCTAACGCAGTTTACTGTTTGAATGGCTTTTTATGTGGAGGTTAGTTGATTTAGAGTTAATTTGTTGGATGCAGAGAGAGGTTGGTAATATATTTTTACTCAAATGTCACTCGAACAAAAATATTTGTTAGTGGAAATGGGAATAAATGAATGCTGAAATGTGTTAATAATCATTATCTAATTTAATTTTAAATACATTTGCGAGTTTTTTTGCATGTTTCAGACACATTTTACTAATATATGCTATACTAATATTCCCTCCAAAAACTATTACATTATTTTCAAATCTACTTAATAGATTTAATTATTTATTTTATCCTCTTTAAAAATAAACTAGTGTCTTTAAAAAAGGGGTGTGGAGGGTACACAAAAACCAGTACATATAAGGCACTTTTTTACATGAACTAATAAATAAATAATAATTCAACATACCCGCCTCGGTGGCAATGTTGGCTAACGCGCTTGTCGTGTTGAGCTCGACTGCTGAGGATGGGGAGATCAACGTTCGAATCTCAGTCGGGTGAACTGGGGGTGGTTTTTCCTAAATGTTTTTCCAATATCCCTCCACGCAAATGCGGGTTCACTTCCTCTAATTCAACCTTCCCAATTCCTAATCTATTAGCGTAATTAGTACTTAAAGCATATAACCCGAACGGGTAGTAAGAAGCGGTGCTAAATATTATTATTATTATTAATAATAATAATTCAACCTCTTCCTTCTACTATAAAAAAATGGAGAATCGATTTAAGCTAAAACCTAAATTAATAAAAATATTAGTTATGATAAAAAGTTAAATCAAAACTCACCTAAGTCACGGGGTATTTCCATATCACTAAGCTGGATCCTAATATTTCAAGAAAAACGTGTTTATAATGCTTGAAATATTAGGTTTTGACAGTTTGGAAAAGTTTATGATAATAAAAGGGATTACTAATTGCATATTATAATCCTTTAATAACCCGGTAATTACCATTAACTTAAACCAAGATCATTCAAATTAAAACTTCAAACATCTGTTTAATATCTTCTTTTCTCAATGGTTTTGGTGAGTTATATAATTGTTGCAAACACAAAAAGGTTTTTGAATAGTTATAATATGAGTAAGGTATCATTTGATTCTCTGTATCCTTGTGAGGTAAATGAGTTTATATAATAATTTATTACTTGCTATTTTGTATTAATAAAAGTGTCTTATATATACAGGATTTTATGCACCATCACCTTGTAGGTTACCCCAGCGGTTTGTGAATGTTTTTTTCAATGTCTGGGTTCAGGTTCTAAATGAAACTTTAATCATGATACCACAGTATAGCTATTTAATACAACTAGGCCTAGGTCCTCATGGAAAACATTTTCAATTCTCTCCCAAAATTATTACACTAATAAGTAGGCCCGCTAAAGTAGAACTAGTACAGAAAAAAGGAAAATATTTTACACTACAGAGCATAAGCGTGACCATTAGTTGCAAGAAGGTCCTACATAGTCACTAAGATTTTAGTTTTTAAACACTAGGCTAACACAGCTGTGCGTGAGTAATATTTTCTCAATAAATAGGTTCATGTTTCAAGTGAAACTTTAATAATTGTAGCAAATATGCCTAGACCTTTATGAAGTGCTCAAAAAAAGAATTAAAAATGCAAGTAAAAGTTGTTTCTCCATATAACTATGCAATATTTAAATAAATAAAGCATTGTAAAGGCCCACTTTTCAATTGATATGACTGGCTGCCAAAATATAGGCTAGGCCTTCTTATATTCCTTTGGTCAAATTATTCAATCAACAAAGAATATTGCATTAATATTTGGTTTAATACCAACAATCACTATATATCTATTTATTTCTCATTTATTTGTTTTATAACTCCAATAGCTAGGCTCTTGTTTGTTATCTTTCAAAACTCTCTCCAATAATCTCTAACACATCGGTGGCAATAGTTTTTGTAAGTATAAAACTTTTTTTTTTTAAATATAGCTCAACAAATTCTTCAAAATAATTATTAGTTCTTGTTCAAAATGAAGGATTCTTACACTTGTTAAAACATTCCAGCATATCATAAATATCTGAATCTGAATCAAATAGCATTATTAAACTGATCTTAACTAAATCCAACAACACACATTGGAATGTTTTGAACAGTCAGCTGACAGAGTGGTGGCCATTTTGTTCTCTACGCTAATTAACTTGAGGTTTACTCACCAATCTCTACACCTTCTTCGAGCTAGTTAAACCTGAAGTTTAAGCTCAGGTTATGTGATAACTTAACATCGAAACAGGTAATAAACTTCTTAAGCTTGAGCTGTGGTTATAATTTAACCTCGACAAAACCTGACATTGAAACAGTGGCCCTAAAAGGATTCTTTTAAAACGTTGGCTAACCACTCACTAATGAAATGATTAAGGCTCCACACTTGTGATTTTATTAGTATTTATTTACTACTTTTAAAACAAATTTGTCAATCTTATACATATATGTCCATGCAAGTTTTGTGATGCCACACTATTTTAAGAAGAAAGAATGTGTTTGTGTTTTGTATATAAAAACAAACAAATTTGTATTCTTTTGGTATCAACAAAGTATTAAATCTGATAACAAATCATATCCATAAGATATATTGACTTGTAACTAATCACCACTCTTGGTTGGTAGTATTTTGATTTGTTAAAATTTGTTATCACCTAAAAATGTATCAATTAATAATTAATATATTAACTTAGTAAATATTTTTTCTTCTTTCAGAACTAGAAAAAAAATTGTTACTATTATTTTTAGCTTATAATAATATATGTGACCCAACATTGTACTAAAATAAATTTTAGCAAGCTGTATATTCTGAAATGCTTATTTAATGTCAATAGTATTTTAAGAATTATTGGTTCACATTGATTTCTTATCAAAATTTATTACACTACCAATAAATCATATTTTAATATACAAAATCAAGAATGTAATTATGAAAGTTTGACTCACTGCCATTGCTCTAACAACTGAGCTATGTTTAATGTGTATCAATGTTAAACCTGTGGCAGATCCAGGAAGTTTCACACATAAAATAAAAGTGATGACCAACATTTAATTCCAGACTAGGTAGAGTCAATGTCTCAAAATAATTAATTCAAGTCTATGAAATGATCCTATAGGCTCTGAGCTTTTAAGGCCAAAATGAAAATCACTTTCAAAAAACCTTGAACCGACTTGCAGATTTATGGGCTACTTGTAGCTTGTGGCTAGGTCTCTGTGAGCCCCCAAGATCTGCATTCTTAGCGATTTTGTATAAGATATGTGGCAATGTTAAAGAGGTAATATTTAAATATTTGTTATTAGAGCTTAGAAAGAGAAGCTATATTTCCAAGGATAAAGACTGTGGAGGATCGTAACAGTAATTATATAAAATTAAAATTAAATCTATGGATTTGGATATAAAATGTTGTTTTTAAGAATTGGAATGGGGAATATGTTCTTAAGGATGTACTATATATTATATTAGATATAAACAAATAATATTTAAATTTGTAGTTTTCAAGAATCTTAGCTGGAAATTACGTTGGTTTACAAGTAATTTAATTCTTAAGTTTTAATGTTTGGTGGGATGGGGGGGGGGGGTTAAGTATATTTATATTATAACAGTATTTACTTGTAGTTAAAACTGAGGAAACTTTGTAGCAGGCTTTGCACTTAATTCTAAATATAGTTGAAGGTGTACCTTGGAATCGTTTTGGTTTTTGGGTTTAGAGATCTCTAGTATTTTTTTTCTTTTTAGTGTTATTGTTTGGATAAATTTGCACGGCTAGGAATTTAAAAAGCCATATTTGATTCCATATAATATTTATTAATTCATATTAGAGGTGTACCGATTCAGTAAAACCGATTACCGATTGTTTAAAATAATCATTCATGTTACAATTATTTAAATTGATAAATCCCGATTATCGATTATTTATTAATAACTATTGGGAAATATGCTTAAGAGAATGATAACAGTTAATGTAATTAATACAAAAAGATTGTATGCATATATGTTAGTTTTATCAACGGTATGAACTTATATATCTTTAGCTGGTTATGTAATCTTTGCATAGTCCACAACCATGATGCAGTGTGTATATAAGTGTTTTCTTGCGATTTTGATCACTCAACTCCAACCTAGAATATTTTGATTCAAATTTTACTTTTAAAAAAAAGAATAATCAACATTATAATTGCTGAATACGATTAATTGCCGATGCACTAATAATCACCCGATAAAGATTCATCAGTATCTGTATCAGTACACCCCTAATTCATATCAATAACAAGTGTTCCAAGGAACAATAACTATTGTACATCTGAACACCTCATATTGTACCTTGAATTATTAACATTTACTTGTGAGATTTGATTTGTAATGAATTGTACATACATAGTGATGATATTAAATTAATTGTTTGACTAAGAAATATTCTTATTAACCATTTCTAAACTATTAATATAAGAAACATATTTAAATTGTTATATGCTATTGAAATTTGAAAGATATAAACATCTTTTGGTCAATTAGTCAAGATAAATAAGTTTATTTATCCTAACTTAATATTTAACTTTACCGTAAACATGCTTTTGACTCTTAGAGTTAAGAGTTTATAATTCAGCTAACTTTCATTCATACTTTTAATCCACTTTTATATTTCTTTTAACACTGTATTATCCCATCGATTAATATGTCAATTTCTTAATATCTATTTCATTATGTTTCTACTTAAATTATTTCATTGTTTTTACATTAGATTTGTCTCATACCTGGTGATGGCTTAGGTAATCGCCGAATCATGTCATCTTCTTCAAGACTTTAATCTTGTCAACCAAGTTTTAAGGAGAGGAACCAAGTAAATCCATATAAGGAATGATATTTTTATTGTAAAATCTTAATATCTTACGTTTTTAAACTTTTGAGTTTACATCACTTAAATATATTCATTCCAGGTTTAATTATAAAAATCTTAACATGTTGTAATTCACCTCATCAAATATACATCTGTTTTAATTTCATTCAACTGTAACTTTGATATCATTTACTCAAGATATAATGCATGCAGTTGTAGATTTTATCACATTTAACTTTGACTAAATAGGATTGTTAATGTATTTCTTATTAACTTATATGTCTATAGTTTAAGATTTTATACCTAGTCAATGTTATCTTGTATTTAATATACGAATACCTTGCAATTTTAATACATTTTCATGCTTAAAATTTTAGGGATATTATACTCATCTTATTGTCTTTTGGTAAAACTTTCTAGTCATCAACCTACAATTTTTTCTGTGTCAAACTATTAAACACTTCTTTTAAAACTTTCTTCAAAATAAATTTTAACTCTATAGTAACATAGCTTCTCTTACCTTTGAATTTGTATAGAAATCATAATAAACTGAACCATTGTACCTGCATAACTTACCAAAGAGTTTTCATAATTTGTATATATTTGTTTGTCAAATATTTATTAATTGACTTGATAACTCATATAAATTTTTACTCTTATTTTAATAAATATGAAGCTCTCAACTTAGTGATGCTACTCTCAAAGAGTGAGATATCTATTATAAGTTCAACCATCGCTGGTCAGCTAATAATTATAGGGTCAAGCTTCTGAAATGTGAGGTATTTCTTGTTTGATCAGCACGTAGGCACAAGATTCTTGGGAGAGAGTCCTGACCAAGCAGATGCCAAGGGAAGTGAGAGACCTCAAACTCTGTCACGTGTTGTTGATGTTGACCAGGGATGGGTGAACGACTGGGCAGAAAGTGTCAGGAGTTTGAGGGCAATGTATGTGGGGATAATTTGGGGAATAAACCAATAGTAGTGTATGCGATTGATAGTGTTTTCTTGAGTCTCTCACTTAGAACCCTCTCTTGAACATGTTAGCTTACGCCACCTTACTTTTAAGTGTCAGAATGTAGTAATAATATATATAGTAAGATCACCTCTTCCTTACATATTGGTGATCAGAGAGGGATGGTGATCAAACCCAGGATTTTTGTTAGCGGTAATCACAAGTGACGGTATGTGTACCCGGAGTGACAAGTGTAACACGACACTTAAGGGGTGTGATAAGGAAATGGTGTGTGACACTTTCGACACATGGAGGAGATAACACATGTATGTGCTGTGTTCCATGTTCATTGCTCTGCGAGGACAGTGATAAGCAATGATAACGATGTGCTAAGTGTATGCCTTAATAACTTTGATTTGGATTTGAATTCATGTTCAACAACATTGTGACGTAGACATGAAAATGTGGCCAAGTGATTTTATTGGATATTTTATTGTTGTTATTTTATTGAAAAAGTCGTGCGTAGGCCAGGTATTTTGCACGGGAATGCCGATGCGATGAGTCAGAAGGTGAAAGCAGTAACCACACATGTCACAACTGACATGCAAGAAGAGCAAGCAATTGACCAGGAGTGTCAAACATAACGACACCAGCCCCACTTCACCGAGAGAGAAGGATTACTAGTACGAGAGACGCCGAAGAGCCAGCGCATTGTGGTGCTGAGGACTAAAAGGGAAGACGTCATGAGGGAATGCCACGACCATTTATTAGCTGGACACAGTGGGGAAACCATCTAAAAATCTTTGGGTAGCAGACATATAATGGAGGCCAGGATGCCAAGCTGACGTCAAGACGTTCATTAATAACTGCAACAGCTGTAATAGGACTACTACACATGGTGTGGGAATAGCTAAATTAATGGAACTACCCGAAACAACCAACCCTTTTGAGCATGTAGGCCTAGATATTGTCGGGCCACTTCCAAGAACACAGTAAGGTCATAAATACATCCTAACGATGTTAGATCATTTCTCCAGGTACTTAGTGATGGTGCCACTTGAGGATCAGACCGTCGAGCGAGTATCACGTGGATTTCTAATGGAATGGTTCTTAAAATTTAGGAAACCAGCATCTATCATCAGTGACCAAGTTACCAATTTTTTGTCAGAACTACTTGTACAGGTTTGTAAACTGTTCAAGATAGATAAACTGCAGACTACACCATTTCACCCTCAGGGCAATGGGCTCATGTAGTGTTGCCATGCAACTGACGCAAAAATGCTGACTCACTACATGAATTCCAAACTCAACAATCGGGACACATATTTGCCGTATGTAATTTCCGCCTACAACACTAAGGTGCACATCAGCACGAAAATGTCACTGTATGAAATGATTTATGGTTATTGGATGATAACACCATTTAATGACCTACGCATTCCAACAGATGTAAGCAACAATGATGTACTAGGATTGGCAGAAAAGCTACGAGAGGTTTGGAAGGACGTGAGACGCAGGAACCACAATGCATTTGCGCAGCAAGCAGCTCATTATGATAAGAAATGTTCTGAAGTAAAATATCATGTAGGAAATCTAGTTTACTTATCAAACCCAGTGTTAGGCAGAAAGCTGACTAAAAAGTTCAAAGTCTGTTACAAGGGCCCATATCCTATCCTTGAAATAATTGGTCCTGTCACTGTAAAACTCCAGCTTCCTTTCTGGTCTATAATAGTACATGTTAACCGGATAAAGCCATTTATTGTATGGTCTTGCCCACCCTTGTATGTTGATGAGAATCGAACTATGGGGACGACCCAGGAAGACCCAGCCAACGCAGGTGCCTTCAACATCAACATAGCGAGTCGACAGGAAATGACCAGCCTCTAATTACACAGCAAATAACCCTTATAATTTATGTACCAGAAGATAGTCAAAATTGTGCAAGTGAAGTGTTTTAAAAAAAAGTGTTAGTCTAGGTGCAGAAGTTGTTAAAACAAGTGAAACAAATGTATTGTTGTATGTATTGCAGGTATTTTACTCTTCAGCATTATTGACTTTTTAATACTTATTTTATTATTGACTGTTGTGTGTTTTCAGGGTGACTCATCTAAGGTATTGTAACATGTTGTTTATTTTTGTTTTTCTCTTGTGTCTAGGAATATCTTTGGTTCAAGTCCAATTCAATCCCAGTCAGATAACCAAAATAAGACTGAAGTAATATTTGAGTTTAAGGGGAATGTTCTAATACCGGAAAGTAGTTTTACTTTAATAATGGATTTTGATTTGAATTTGCTTGTAGAAGGGTATGATAAATTAGCAAGATTATTGTTAGATAATCAGAATCTAAGCTAGCATAGCATTTTCACCACTGATGCAAATACACCGTGGACACTTAATTTTAATACAGCTGTGGAGTAATTAACTAAGGAATTTTAGGAACTTAGTGTAGAATTGTTTAGTTTTACTGATTTGCTACCAAAACCCCATTCAAGGAGGAAACGAGCTTTGTTAAATTTCGGTGGTACAATTTTAAGGACTGTTTTTGGAACTTTGGACTCTGATGATTTAAAATCAATTAATAAGAAGCTTGAACCTTTAGAACATTTTAATGATGGCTTAGTTGTTGATGAAACCAATCAATTAATGTTGCTAAAAAACTTGGAGGATTTTGCTAATAATAATAATACTAAATTTATAAGGAAACTAGGCATTGAGTATACTAACCATTTCCAGGAATTATGCAATAACCTCAATACTAATATGGAAAGATTAGCTGATAGGTTCCATATGATTAGCTCTCATATTGATTTCAATAATTTGTTATTGCGCATTTGTGGATCCATGAGTAATGCTAGATTAGAGCTTTTTAAGCTTAGGCAGGCCATAGATACTAGTGTTCATAATAAACTTAGTAGTGTATTGATGAGGCCTAACACATTTGAGCAAGTGTTAAGGTTAGTGGAAATAAACATAAAGCTACCATTACATATGATCAGCCCTGTGCGGCCAGACAACCTTTACCTGTACTATTAGTCTGGGAGCATTGTGTCTCCCGTGGCAAAGTTAATGAAGAGAAGGTACCAGTGACCCCATTTAATCGGTAATGACATGTAGTTTGATCATTTCTATGGTGACACTCTCACAGGTGTTGCGTATGGCTGTGGTAACATCATCCAAGATGGCCACTGTCGCATTATAAACAAACTGCCTTATCTCGGTCGCTATCTAACTAATTTTCAATTTGGTTACCTTGTTGGAAAGGTATTTTAAGAGCTAAAAGAAATGTTCCTAACATGTATTGCGAAAAACCAATATTTTGGGTATACCTGGATTTAAACTAAAAAAAAAAAAAAGGTTAATGTTTTAGCTCTGTGTCACAATGTGTGGTCATGTTGTTTGGTATGTAATATTTAAGAATCGTTATTAATGCTATTAATTAGTATCACTATTTGTACTATATTTTTTAGTATGTAGTTATATTAATTTCATTTCTATGTACAGTTTTATTAATTTCATTTATTTTGTTTCAGGATGAAATTGGTTGTATAAAGCAGCTAGTAATAATGTAGGAGGTACTACAAGTTCAGATGCCACCATAAAAGAGGAAATGGAGCAATAGTATTGACTACAATCTTTGTGTGTTGTGTCAAAAAAAGGAAAATGAATCACTTGTCACTAAATCAAAATCCTCAAAAAAACTTTTAGAAGTCCTTGCCAAACGAAGTAAGTTCGGAGACAGAGAATTTGAACGTTTGTATGAGTTAGTTTTTGATGTAGACGAACTGAAAAAAAAAAATTGTTGTTAGCATTTATCTTGTTTTAAATGATGCACTCACAAGGTGCAACTAGCTAGATTGGAAGCCAAATATAAAAAGAGACATGAAGCAATCAACATCATAAATTAACCTTCTACAAGTAACACACGAACACGAAGGCAATTAAAACATTAATTGAAGAAGAGCTTGGGGACATGGACGTACAATCTATTAACCCCATCTGCAAGAATCAACCACAACGTATATCTTTAAAAGTTACTACAGATATTGTTCTAACTAAAGCTGAAGAAACCACTAGCCTTTCTGGAAAAATGAAGACCCTCTTTGAAGCGACATGTATTATGAGGAAGTGCATTTTGTCTAGTAACCAGTGGCATTTTCAAGGCTAGGTCGATACTACTAAACATAGTAATGTAGTACCATTGGAACTTAAATATGACAGTAGTTTCAGGTCTAGTGACAAGTCACTTGTTAACAATTCTTCCTCGCTGTATGACCACTTTAATAGAATATAAAGGTCCCAAGAACATTAAGCCAGTAAACCCAACTTTTACAAAAGAAGTACTATGACCAAAGCGGATCTATCACAATATGTTTCTGTAGACATGGTGTGGATACTGAGCAAATGTGTAAAGTGGTCATCAGAACACGAACGTATTCCGAATTACAAAGTAAATCACAAGAAACATATGACAGAGAGTCCAGGAGTTGACCTGTCAGATGCATTGGATCAGATGAAGGGAACCACACACATACCAACATGGTCAGCCATTAATTCAGTGTTACTGGATGTCCCGGGAAGGAAGGCACGAGTATGTGTACTACCCGTAATACCGGCTAGTCCCACTGTTCATTCAGTTCAATTAACCTTCCTCGCCCAACTGGAACTTGTTAATAAACACATCTGTTGCAGTAATAATTCCAAATGTGTCTTGACTCCAGACTTGGGTCTTTATAAGTCAGTCCAGCAACTAATTATGTCACGAGTTTATCTTCATCATCGTTGGATTGTGCGACCAGACGAGCTGCACACTGCTTTTGCAATGATACGTGCAAATGGAATTTTAATTAATGGAACTGGAATTCCTGACTTTTGGTCAGTGCTGTATGGTGATAACACAGTCAGTCAAATCATTTCAGGCAAGAAGTTCAGACATGTGGTTGAAGCACACATTCGTATCCTAGTCGCTATGCAAGGTTGCTACTTTCAGTATTTCTTTGAAGAACATGAAAGTTTGAACATTAGTGTTTATAAAGAAGTGCAAGAGCTGCGAGCCAGATTCAATGAAACTGGTGCTAAAAATGTCTTACTAAACTCCTCTTTGGCAATGCAGAAGTGTAATCTCTTAAACAAGATGAAAAAAATTTGATGAAGAACAGGAAGAACTAAAATCATCATTCTGAATGTTACGAAAATACATGAGAGTGGTTTATTGTTTATTACTGTTCTTGAGATCTGTCAGGACTGCTAATTGGGATCTGCATCTTTCTTCACTAGAAGAGTTAGTAAAATACTTATTTGCATTAGATTTGACAAATTATTCTGGAATGACCACTTGGTACCTTGTTGATATGAGTATTTTGAAAGAATCAGATCCAGATAATTGGCATGAGCTCAAAAAGAGCAACTGGGTAGTAAATAAGTCTAACATACCGTTTTGTGGTCTAGCTTGTGATGAGGCACTAGAACATAAAAACATAGCAATGAAAGTTGTGGGAGGACTGGTTGGAAAAACAATACAATCGAATGCTCTCGCTCGCTTTTCCTAACAGCATCTGAGCTCCAAAGGGTATTACAAGAAACACTGAATATGTGTGGTAGTTCATTCAAACCAAAAAGCTAGAAAGCACCATTTAAATAATGAAACCTTTGCTAAAGCCCAAGATAAAGCTATTTCAATCCTATATGGGGAATTGGAGCATATTGGAAATCCTTTTAAATTTGAGGGTCTCGCGTTCATGAACATAACAATGAAGGCTGTATTCAGCGAGCAAATCACATCAGATGTTAACCAAATTGAATCATTAGTAACAGATTTGTATGAAGCCTTAAAGTTAGATAGACTTCTTGATGGATCACTCAGTCTCTGGGCACCTATCAAAAAAGAACAAACTAAAACTATGTTCTACTACCAACAAAGAAATAAAAGTGAGGCTTGCTGGATCCATTA
This sequence comes from Timema cristinae, assembly GCA_039000515.1. Taxonomy (NCBI): domain Eukaryota; kingdom Metazoa; phylum Arthropoda; class Insecta; order Phasmatodea; family Timematidae; genus Timema; species Timema cristinae. The sequence goes on from JBCFYV010009882.1 coordinate 82,551,494, forward strand.
CAGAGTTGAATGCAGATCGTTCCCTTTTTTGCATGACTTTTGATTGTCGCACGATCTCAACGAGAAATAGACCTACACACAACCTTAGGCAAGTATGAAATGTCGGTTGTGCCTAGATCTGCGTTTGCACAAGATGGAACACTGCATCAATACCCAGCTAAAAATAAACTAATTCATATCTTGAAATCTGTTGTGGAACCCGCGGCAAAAAAAACTCCTTATCAGCTATTCAAGCTCACCAAGCAAATAGCTGGGTTGCAATCGTGGGTGAATTGCAGGCTCTTGATAAAACTGAAACTGATTAAATATTCATGTGTGAAGAACCGATGTTCACCACTTTGCAAATATTTAGCAAACAATCTACCTTGCACAGAAATGTGTAGTTGCAATGCCGACAAATCAACTTGTGATAATGTGTATCCACCTGATTACTGACGGAGATAGTGATGAAGCTGATGAGGCCAATTTATAATCTCCTTATTGTATATTTGTGTGCATATAATACTTGAATTTGTTAAAACATCATTTCTAAAGTAATGTAATGTGGAGCATATTTTCTTATAATGTAAATAAAGTCATTTTGATACATTTTTTTAAATACCTTTTTACCTTGAATCCAAGCAACAATCAAAATATTGTTTTTTTGCAATACTTGCTGATAACTTTTTTTTAGCTCTTAACCTTTCCAACAAGCTAAAAAAACTAATATTGGTTAGATAGCGATCAAGATAAGGCTGTTTGTTTATATTGTAATGGTGGCCATCTTGGATGATGTCACCACATACATATGCAACACCTGTGAGGGTGTCACCATGAAAATTACTGAACTACATGATTTTTCAGGTAAAATGACATCACTGGTACCTTCCCTTCATTAACTTTGCCACAGGGAGCCGTTTTTTTTACATTGTGCTACCGGACTATATTGTGTTTGTTCATTTCAAGCCATACTTATATTATTATTATTATTATTATTAGCACCGCGTCTTACTACCCATTCGGGTTATACGCACTTACGCTAATGTGTAATGGTAGGGTGATTGTCAGATGAAATGGAGGACCTACAGTTTAACGTGGAATCCGAACCACGGTGGAGGCCTGGCATTCTCCACATTCACAAGATGTCTTGTCAGAGGTGAAGGAAGGGTTTGGAAATCAGATAAATCTGTGTCGGGACCAAGGATTGAACCCCGGACCCCAGCACAGAAGTCCGACACCTTACCCCTAGACCACCAGGTCACCCATACTTATAGGTAATAAGTTAAAATTGGTAATCCTAGTTACTCTAGCTAATAGTAATGGAAATTTTGAGAGATATACAGTGAATTCTTTCCCTGTTCAGTTGAATCACTTTAACAAATATTTTGAGTTTGTTGTAAACGATGTTCTTTTAGTGAGCTCTGATCGTAGATATTTTGCTACCCTCTCAAATGAACAGTTATCTAATTTCATTGTGAAAGGCAGAACCATTTGTCCTAATAGTTTCGTATTCTATGATAGTGCTGTACCCAGTTGTGAATTAGCATTGTTTTTGTCTAAAGCAAATAATACCTATTGTGATAGGAAACAAGTCGACTTGAGTAGACCTTTTATAAAAAAGATTCAGAATGCGTGGATATATTCTGTTAGTGAGGCAATAGAAGTGGCATTCAGGTGTCGAGGTCGACAGACGCAGGGTCACCCATAACACTAACCCTTGACTGTTCAGGTATTATAGAGAATGTTTCATCATGTGACCTAACTAGCAATTTCTTTAAGGTGTTAGCCACTATCCATGGCTCTATTGAATTAAAGGGTCAACTTTCTAGATTATATGTTCCCAGAATTGGTAAATTGTGTTTGAAGGAAGAGTTAAATATTTCAGTATTTGATTTTGAATCCCATTACTTGACCAAATTAGATGATTATGGGAACAGCTTAGGACCTTCCATCAGTTACAACAACCTGATCAACCGCTTCAAAGATTGTCAAAGTACCGAGAACCACAATTGTATTAAGTACTACCATCCCAGTTAGTATGTTAGTCGCCGGATTAGTTATTCTCTTAATAGTTAAGAAGTACCCGCCATCTTGCCAAAGAGAAGTGCGGGCAGAGGTGGTTGCCTTGCCACTAACGGGTCATGCGAGTGACATCAAAGTAGTCATCCCAGCTAGCCTATGTCAAGAGGAAACCTAATAACGACGTAGAGTAGCTTGTTATTGTAGAATTGGGTAGTTTAGTATAGTATGGTATGGTATGGTATGATATGTTTAAGTACAGGTTCATTGTAAGTTGGTAATTTAGACTTTTAGCATGCAGCTTTTATACAGAGTGTGTTAAATGGCTAACTCATTGTGTTGATGGTAACCCATTTAAAATTGAGGGAGTGATGTGAAGCTCTCAACTAAATGACGTTACTCTCAAAGAATGAGATAGCTATTGTAAGTTCAACTATCGCCAGTCAGCTAATAATTGCAGTATCAAGCTTCTGAAATGTGGGGTATTTCTTGTTCGTTCAGCACATATGCACAAGATTCCTGTGAGAAAGTCCTGACCAGGCGGATGCCAAGGGAAGTGAGAGACCTCAAACTATGTCACATGTTGATGATGTTGACCGAGGATTGGTGAACGATTGGGCAGAAGGTGTCAGGAGTTTTATGGCAATGTATGTGGGGATAATTTGAGGAATAAACCAACAGTAGTGCATGTGATTGATGGTGTTTTCTTGAGTCTCTCGCTTAGAACCCTCACTTGAACATGATAGCATACGCCACCTTACATTTAAGTGTCAGAATGTAGTGATAATTTATAGTAAGCTCCGCCTTCCTTTACATAAATTTACTTTCAACTCCATCAACATATTTATTTTGACTAATTGATCAAAATATGTTTATATTTATCAAATTTCAATTGCATAAAACGATTCAAATGTGTTCCTTATATAAATAGTTTACATATTTTTCCTTACTACAATAATAATGAATACCACTAGAATTAATCATTATTAATTCTGGTATATAAAAAAATCTCGATCAGATATTTTTTGGAGGACAAAATCTTTCCAAAATAGCCCTCATGGACAATTTATATATCTTATTTCTTCAGCCAAAATGATAATTTTCGCTGGAAATAGTTTATTTTCATAGGTACGTACTATTTACTGTTCCACGTCACGAACAACGCTTTCCAGGAAAAATCCATTTATGAAAGTCTTCTTCTCTGTAGTCAAAGTAATAATATTTTCATCAATTATTTATTCTGCCCACTCTTTCTCAAAAAGTGTCTGCACATTGATGTCCTTGTCAGAATAATCTTTGCAAGACATATTTTTGCCGGGCATGTTGTTTTTTCTTATTTTGCTGAGAATTTGATCTATGTCTAGACCGAAGTGCTGCTAGTTCCTCTTTGTTTTGTTTGTATGTTAGTATTCTGGCTTTTCCTTTCTTCTTCCCATTAGCTTCTGACTTTCTTAGCTGGACCTTAAGAAAGGGCCTGAGCATCTCTGGTTAAAATGAAACTTCATTATTGCTACTTGTTGAGAGACTTCACTGGTATAGACAGGCACCTCTAAAATAGAGTCTTTATTGGGATTTGTTGGCTCTGGTGTGTTTAACATATGATGAGATAAAATCGCCATCTCTAAAAATGTCTTGATTCAGAGGATACATTCCATTTACAACAATAACACTTACAATTTTGCTTACTGTAAAGGCAAGAGGAAATTTTCTGCCCACATTAAGAGCAGCTTCATAAATTGGCAAAGTTTTTCCTGGGCTGGAAAATATCCACTCATTCACAGCCCTGTTATGTGAAATTTGACAGAACCAAAAACTGTTTAGTCCAGGGGTTGTAATTTATGGAATGTATGTGGAGGAAAGGTGACCATTATTATACTATTATCACAGCCTTACTCAATCACAGGGACATTTGCGTGGCTCTCATGATTATCAAATAATATAAGATTTTTTTATTTATGCTTGATGAAATTCGTTAAATAAGAACTAAAAAAAAAAAGGCATTCATTAGATTATCCAAATGGGTTGGCACCTTCTCAACCAACTGGTACCCATTTATTTTGAAATCCTCAAAATATACTCTTGGAAAACCAAACATGGGTGGGAGGTGATATTCTACATCATTAATGACTGCATTGACTCACATTGTGTCCTCTTTCGCCAGATGTCATGCTGCCCAATTGCTCGAGGCCTTTTAGTGCCACTATTTTTGTTGGCAATTGAACAGTCGATAGCCCTGTCTCATCAATAGTGTATATCCTTTGTGGAGGGAACAGGCCATATTTTTACTCACTAATTTGACATTGCCAAAAAACTTCTCTACATTAAATTTATTAAAACTTGTTGACCGAGCTAAATATGTAGCTCTGGCTTATGAAGAGAAATATTATTCCCATGCTTTTTAAACAAAATCTTATTTGTTCACCTCCTGCTAATTCATTTTCATTCCACTAATGAGGATATTTTAATTGGTTTGTTTTGGCCTATAGAAATGTAAGTTTTCTCGCATCACTTTGGTCAATCCATGATGCAGTAGGGCTTCCAGTTGAATATACCTAAGTAAATCTTAGTCCATTTGTGCATTAGAACCTTGTTTTACAGCATTTGAGGATTTGTATTAATATCTAATTGTGGCTGAGAGTTTTTGAGTTTGAATGTGCCTTTGTAATTTTACTAGTTTTACACAACATATTGTACAAGCTTGGCGTACAACCATTTCACCACTTGTCAATACTGTAACAGCACTTTCAAGATTGCTTGTCAATTTTTTTTTCTTTCGTTTATTTCCTTCTTTGCTTTTAAGCATGTTCATAGTTCTGTAAAATATGAGATAATACATAATGAATAGATCTATAATGCATTCGCTTTTTTTTTATAAATATAAATAAGCTAAAGTTTAATCGTAACCATGCTTAAGAGTTTATTTCAGTATTATTCTACTTTAAAATTATATTATCACCATACAATATATATGTTTTGGTGCCCAATAAACTGGAATTGTATTTAGCGTCATCAAACAAACTTTCATTTACATTGTGAGGGTTAGATTTATCAAATCAAGTAAACAGGGCCCAAATTTAAAATTCTTTTCTATGCAAATTTATGTAAATTAAGTATTTCAACCTTCATTTTTTAATTCGCCCAATAAGTTATATCTTTACATCCATACAGTACTAGTGGATTGGAATAGTCAAAGTGATAATGAACAACTTTTTGATTTAGTGGTAATCTTTCCTGGCTACTAACCTAGAGGTCTCGGGTTCAATTCCTAGCAGTATGTAAGTATTTTTCTCAAAAGGGAGTTGTTCCTCTGGTCACCATGATCTGTTTAATGAAGCCTAAGCTAGGTTTAAGAGACTTACTGCCACCACAATATCATATCATTTCATCAGGGCAATGAGGCTGCACCTACATGGTGCCCCAGCCACCAGTAGGTCAGGAATAATATCTAGCCGGGAAAAGAAACCTGGTGGCATCAAGGGGGAAATAATAATAATAATTGTAATGATAATTCATTTTATTAATTTTTATTTAGAATTTAAAAGCAAATTAATACATATTACAGTACCCAAAGGAACATCTTTAGATCTTGAAGTTGATATTAAAAAATAGAAATTGAATTTATTAAACACAAGAATTTCTCTTGGTTTTTCTACATATTTTGTTGAAGAAGATCTCGTAGTTTTAGTGAAAGTTAATTGAATATTTTGGAGATGGTGCATCTCAGTTCTTACTTACCAAAATAATTTGAATAGAGAAGGCTCTTGATTTTCTCGGTGCAGATCAAACGTAAATATACATATAAAGGGCATTTTTGTGTTATTCATGATTTGTACTATCTGTGGCTCCTCTCCGCTTCATTAACCTGGAAAATCTAGTCTCTTCTTTATTTGTTGATGACATACACTTCTTTATTAGATTTTGACTGCGTGCTATGTGAATGATTGTACATTTGTTTGTATTTATCAGAATGATAATATTCTATAATTAGGTTTTATTTAGAAATAGAATCTTATGTTTAGTATAAGTATGTTTGTTAGTATTTTTGTTAGGTACTAAATATAATATTTAGGATTTTTTCCCTTGTAAATGTAGGATTTTGATAGTGTATATATATGTGTGTGTGTGTGTGTATATATATAATATATATATATATATATATATATAGAGAGAGAGAGAGAGAGAGAGAGAGATAGAGAGGGAAAAAGAAGATGATGATGAAGCCATTCTTCCATTTTCAATTGTTTATATATATGATGATAATATCCTTCCATTTATATATATATACATATATTATATTATATATATGATGATGATAAAGATATGTGACCTTTGGCCAGCATTATAATAAATGAAATTGAAAATGGAAGAATAGTTTCATCTTCCCCCCCCCCCATATAAATATATAACATAAAATAGAAAAATCATGATCATGATGATGATGCTATCTTTCAATTTTCAATTGTTTTACTATAATAAAGGCCAAAGGTCACAAGACAATATAACAATATAACAGGCCACCACTAAAAAGTACACAAAAACAATTGTAATAAGAACAGTAATAACTACCTACATTAATAAAGAGAAGAAGTGAAGATCAAACAGCATTGATATCGATTATAAGAAGAAAAATAAAAACAGTAAGTAGAATACTTTAAATTTAAATACTAGAATTAGAACACTTTAGCTTTAAATATTAGAAGTAGGACATGTACTAATTAAATAAGTGATAAGGGAATTTCTCAAATAACTCTCTAAGTTTGGCTCTTCTTTTGTGGTAAAAGTTGAATTCAACAAATCTATAATTTGTGCTGTGAAAACAAGGTTCAATAGGGCTGACCTTGTGTGAATTATTGAGAGAAAACTTTTTTGAATTACGGGAGGCCTGAGAAAGGACATGAATACCTACATGATAAAGGGCATCACAATAAAGTCTTTGCGAAAAGAGTTTAGAGACCTAAAAGGTTTTGAATTCTGTCATAATCGTAATCAATTCAGTTAACAAAGAACTTATCATAGCAGGTAGCCACAAATTTATGTTGAACACTTTACAACCTGGGAGAGTCAGTTAAGGTAATGTAATTCCAAGCAACAGTAGCATATTATAGCTTAGACCCGCCTCGGTGGCGTAGTTAGCTAGCGTGCTAGTTACGTGTTCGGCTAGACTGCCGAGGACCGGGAGATTGAGTTTATAATCTCGCTCGGGTGAACTGGGTTTTTTTCCACTATCCCTCTATGCAAATATGGGTTCACTTCCTCTATAGTCAACCTTCCTGACTCCTAGCCCATTAGTGTAATTAGTACTTAAGCGTATAACCCGAATGAGTAGCAAGACATGGTGCTAAGAATAATAATTATTATTATTATTATTATTATTATTATTATTATTATTATGTGACATGGCGGTCTAGGGGTAAGGTGTCAGATTTCTGTGCTGGGGTCTGGGGTTCAATCCTTGTTCCCGGCACAGATTTATCTGATTACCAAACCCTTCCTTCACCTCTGACAAGACATCTTGTGAATGTGGGGAATGCCAGGCCTCCACCGTGGTTCGGATTTCACGTTAAACTGTAGGTCCTCCATTTCATCTCACAATCACCCTACCATTACACATTAGTGTAAGTGCGTATAACCCGAACGGGTAGTAAGACGCGGTGCTAATAATAATAATAAATTATTATCATTATTATTATTATCATTATTATTATTATTATTCCCAAATTGTTTAATTTGCTACCACCAACACACTGAGAAATCCCTGAAATAAATATAGCGAAAAATAAAATTAAAGACTGGATACTTCAAGGCATGCTTCAAACAACAATGTAAATATTTTTGAGTGGAAATGTTATGATATGTGTAAATCTTTTTGTTTTTAATTATTTTATTATAATTTTTACTATTTTTTAAATATTTATTTAACTACAATACCTGAAGATGTACCTTTAGGTACTTCGGGATTGTATCAAAAACTAATCTATGTAATTTTTCTTTTAAATCCTAAATAAACAATGATTGATTGATTGATTATTATTATTATAGCTTAGATCTAAGTCATGATGCAATGCTAAAATACAATCAGCTTTCTTGAATGAGGAGGTAATAAATTTAATAAATCCAAATAATGTCAATGAGTGAGAAACTATAGAGTCAACAGGAAAGTGAAAGGTGAAGTAGTTGTCTAGGAGAACACCTAGATCGTTAATAAAGAGGGAACAAACTATGTTAATGATATAATAATTTCATTTTCATATTACTTTAATAAAGTGCTAGCCAACAGTCGAGACCTCTAAAAGGCTAACTAACACTGAAGATACAGAAGAGCATATTATTTGCCAATTTAAAAAATTAATACATCATGTTTGTATACAGTTGATTTCAACAAACAAATTATTTAACAGCTAAAACATAATGAGGAAGAAAGTAAGTAATAAATATGAATCAGTAATAATAATTATTTTTAAGGGTCATTTCACAATTAAGAAACAGTAATTAAAATATGAGTGTTCCTTAAATAACTTTCTTATTTTGGTTATTCTCTAATGGTAAAAATCAAATTCTGGAAATCTAGAGTAATTGCTGCTTATATAAAGGCTGAGTTTGTAAGAGTGTCTGAAAGAGAATACTTTAGGATTATAGAAACATGAGAGGGCGCCAGAATACCCACACGTTTTAAGGTAGATTGGCAAGAAATATTATGATTAAAAGTGTTAAAAACACGCTAGAAGAGAGTCTGACTGAAAGGTTTTGAATTATATCATAATCATTGTAAAAATTGTTGAAAAAGAATTTATCATAGCAATTAGCAACAAATTTACGTTGAACACTTTTCACTTTGAGAGAGTCAGTTAAGGTGATGAGATTCCACGCCACACAAGCATATTCTAGTTTAGCTCAGACAAAAGAAAAATACAAACTTTTAATACAGTTACTTTTAGAGAATGAAGTGATATACTTAATAAGGCCTAGCAATTTAAGAGAGTGAGCAATTATATGATCAACATGATACTGAAAGTAGAGCTTATGGTTTAATATAACACTCATATCATTAATATAAAGACAGCATTCAATAATATCAAAATCAAGTTTATAAGTGAAAAAGGGGTGGTTTTCTTGTGAAAGCTTTAGCCTTAGTTTCAGATTTATTGAATACATTCCATTTTCAGTATACCATCATTATATACCATTTATGTCCATTCAAATTTAAACAATCAGCAAGTGAATTGATGTTTTTAAATATTTTGAGATCATCATCAAATAGTAACATATCAAGGTACTTACTACTAGTGAGGTTTTACACCGAACTCGACCATTCAGGTGGGGTGGAAGGGACGAGAGGGAGGGATATGATGTGGGTAGATAAGAACGTTTCTTTCTCTCTCTTAGGTATGAGACAACTCCACTACTATCCCAGATACAAACATGTTCTATTTACTGGCTTACCCTATATATCTTCAAGAGCTTCCACACCACTCATATTATCACCATCATCACCCAAAGTGTTTTTGCTGGAGCTCTTGTCTGACGAATAGTTCTCCAAGTTGATGATAATACTATTGAATATCTCATTAATCCTTTGCTCTAATTTCAAGTATTATTAAATTTTCTTTGTGCATGTGCATAGCGCTAAGCATTCCCCTTTTACTATAGAGTTAATTTTTTTCCTCCGCTAGGCTCATAACAGTGTTTACATTAAATGTAACGTTCTTATTAAAAATTTAGTCCTTTACCAGTGCCCATATCAATCCTATATGGTTGAGGTCTGGTTTGAATGGGGGTAGAGGTAGGTCAGAATGTCCATACTTTGTTATTATTATTGATTCATCTTAAGCTGAGACCTGATGTAAACAAAGCTATGTGGAAGTCTCTGCTCTGATTTGCTACTGAATGGACTTCAATGGTGTCCTTTCACTAAATAGTCCCTCCTATGTTTTGAGTGCTTTCCAACTATTTATGGCGTTTTCTGAGTCTGGCCTGAGTTTTGCTAAGCATAAGACAAAATTTAAAAGCATTAAAAAATCCAAGTGACCTACTTTGATATGGTACTGACTATACATGGTCGCGCTTGTTTAAAATATATTACTGGTGTTCCACCAATCATGTATTTCCCTCACATAGTGCTATGGGAATATTTATTTACTTCAGGTCTCAGGTTAGGATGAATCAATAATAGCAATGTATCTAGCATATATGTCTTAAATCATGGTTTGTGCAATAAAATAGTGAATATAATTCTGGTTTGAGCATAGTATTACTGAAGGAAATATTGTGTTGTATCAACCAATTCATTATGACTATTTTACGAGATGATGTTGGTGGTGGGTCTAATTGAATGTGGTGGTAGAGCGTGTTGTCAATAACTAGTACACTGTTAGGTGGCAAGTTGGGTAGCATTTTGTTTTCTATCCATATTTAATAGAATATGTTTAAAAAAATACATTAAGCACCACACGGCTGTTCACTACTCCTATACTTTACTGATACTGTTGGCTTGTACTTGAAATAGCCCGCACATGTGGATATGCTGTTTTGCCACTGCGCAACCATAGCATTTCCATGTTAAACCTTATCAGCAGTACCAATGTCATCAATAAACATATTAAAAAGAAGAAGACCTAAATTTGACCCTAGAGGTACACCAAAAGCGACGAGTTGGAGCTGCTAGAATCAATTTTGATGGTAAAAGACATATTTTGCAAGTAGCTCCATAAACCAATTTACATAGGAAGGTGATAGGCCAAAATTACTAAGTTTTGAGAGAATATTACTGTGTTGACACAGGTTAAAACAATTTAATCTGATAAAAATAGTTTGCATCAATCTGTCCTTGGGTAGAGACTTGAGGGGCAACATGATCCAGAAATAATGATAAATCCAAATGCTTGGGAACTATGCTAACAGATAGTAATGAAATTCAAAAAGGAGATAAAAAACAGAATTTGTGTAGAAAATGCTTGCTATTAATCAGTTTGTAGGCTGCTCACTTGTGTTTTGTTTCAAAATATCAAACTGAGAATGTAAAAAGCAAAAATCATACAGATGGGAATTGTGGTCTCTCACTCTGTGCCAAGAGAATAAGATTGAGAGGTTTTGTGAACAAAGTACGGAGAAATATATTTAGACCTAAGAGTGTGAACAAACGGGAGAATTAAGAAACATACATATTGAATTTAATGGTTTGCATGCATCCCCAAACATATTAAGTATAATCAAGGTATCCAGGCCTATGTGGGGAGGCCATGTGACTAATGTGGCTTATGATGTTAATGTATACAAAATATTAGTTGGGAAACTTTAATTTTATTGTTTTTCTAAACCGTATATGCCAAATTACATAAATTTTTGTAATATTCTTTTATTTCATGGCTCACAGGGCCGTGTGGTAGATTTTCCCGGTATGGTGCAAGTCTTCGAAATGCCGCCCCTTAATATTTTTGTTCCTTTAAAATAACCTTCGATTGTGATTTTTTTTTTTAAACTGCACAAAATGTATGAATACTATTTTTATTTTGAAAATATAAACTACTTAAAAATAATATCAACTACAACACACTACTACAGTTTTACCCTTCTAACTTTAAATTTAGCAAATTTGTTAATTAGGGATGTGTAGTCTAGAGTGGCAGCCAACGTAGATTCATTAGAAATTAATGATAGGTTTCTAAGTTTTGTTTGGCTTATTGAACTTTTTAAGTAGTGTTTTATTAATTTTAATTTGGAAAAACTTATTTCCCCTCTAGCTACAGAGACAGGGAGTGTTAATAAAATTATCAGAGCTACAACAGTCCTTCACAAAGATGCAATTTATGGGGGGGAGGGGAGGAGGGTCATTGAAAATGATTAAATATGATGACGCTTATCATGCTATTAAAATAAGGTAGATAAAATAATGATAGGAAGCAGTTGCAAAGCTAGTAAGATTTGTAGGGAACAGAACATAATACATTGATAACGAAAATCTGTCAAGATGACAGCTAGCAGCCGTTTTGACATATGCCTTTTTAACTTGTTGTTGTATTGTTTCCACTTCAACATATATTAATTTGGTAAAAATAGAGCAATAAATAACGAATGCAAAAGTAGGCAAATGCAAATATTTCCTAAGAAACTCTCTCTCTATCACATTCAGAACACAGAAGTAGCCCAATATTACCTAAATAACTCTCTATCACACACGTTCCACACCTGTGATATACCCAGTCCATGCAAATGCTATTTTTTAATTCGAGTCATTGTCATATAATAATCATTTTCAATTATAATAAGTAACTACAATTGCTGTAAAAAAAACAATTCTCTCACCTGATTTACTTTTTATACACAAAAACTGAATTAGTATAAATGCAAAAACATCATACTGTTACAGATATATTATATATCTTATTTACTGATTTAAACGCAGTACAGCCACTTGCCACTTCTCGAGACAAACTAACATTAAAATCAAATATTGTCAATAATTGTAAGTTCATATCAGAACTATCAACACGTAACACGTACAATTCTCTTTTGTGATAATCACCGCCTCTGTGTTTAGGAGCTGCTGCGCTGTATATTACACACAAAAATAATAGCTTCACTCTGTCAGATCAAAAGTCTTTCAGCGAGCGCTCACCAACAATGCACCTGCACCAGAAACCGAAAGCACTTAGGCAGAGCTGTGTGATAAATCATGTACATCGATATCGGAGTAATATAGACCAATATAGAAAAGCATTGTGTAAAGATTTTTAATTATTGAATGGTTCTTTGATTTCACTGCTTATGCTGTCCCCTTAAGGTGCAGCCTGACGCGGCCGCCTCTCTGTATCATAGCATGGCACGGCCCAAATTAATATTAATATTCAAGCTGATTTGACATTCATTTGGGAACCTTTTATTTCTTAGTTATAATGGTTCTCTGTTGGTAACATCTCTTGGACACACACAATAAGGAGAACTTAAAATTTTTCTTTCTTTTTCTTTCTGTGTTAGGAAAATGCATATCCTTTTCCCTTTGCCACTGCTCAGAGACAGAGTGAGCTGCTCATAGTGAGTGGCACATGTATTATGTATTTTCCATGACCCAGTATAATGAAAATTTAATGAATGTCATTCTGTTTGAGAAGAAAGGATTGGTTGCACAGAGAGAGATCTAGTGGGCTTAATCGTCCCATTCCAAGCTGTTATACTGTACAAACATGTGTGGAGCAGTGCTACCAGTTACATGTAAAATGTAGTGAATATCAACTAATACTTACATAACATTGTATTTTAATAACCAATAAATAATCTTTGATTAGTTAAAACTATAACTAAAGTTATCCGTGCATTATTTCATCAATAATTAATAAACCTGTGATGGTGGCGGTGGATTTGGAAAACATGATCAAGGGCGTGAAAGCATTTGCCTGAAACAGGCATTGACTCTTTTAGAACTTTCTATATATTTTTCACAATTATTTTAATCGTGCAACCAATCCCAGGGAAAGAAAGTTTATTATGTTTTCAAAATTCATCATTAGGTGCTAAAAACTCAAGTAGTTGTAATTGGAGCCCAATGGTGGGTTTTCCAAGTGTAACCATTTCGGAACTTAATAAAACCTTAAGATACAAGACCCTTGGTAGCCTGAAACGTCAATAGGAGGATAATGTGTAAATAGTCTTGAGGTAGTTTGAGTGTCAGGGATTGGATGGATGTGTCTCAGGATAGGGTTGATTGGCAAGCTTATATTATGGCGGCCATAGCCAGAGAGTTAATGCTCCTAGATCATCATTAGAATTCTATTTTAAAAGATCCAGAATTATTAGATGTGTTAATATTGTTACACAACCACTTATATAGCCACAACATGTTTACTCAGATTACCATTTATCAAGGATTCCTGCCAGCCATCCTAAGGATCTCACTTATCCTTTGACCGCATGGATGTACTGTGTCTCACGTTTCATAAGGGGTTCATTGTCAATGGCTGGTTGAGAAAATAATGATAATACAAAAAAGTTTGTGTGTGTGTGTGTGTATATATATATATATATATATATCACTCATGGGCAAGAAAAGTGACGCAACTCAAAAAAATTCATTTTACGCTTTATTTCAGAATAATGATTGTTTCTGGTTTGCCTTGCAACAGGAAAAGTGACATAAAGGTATCTCAGCGGGCGGCCGCAAGATTGTGTTATGTGTCATTTTTCCATAACTCGGATGGCGAACAATGTAAGCAGGAACAGTGACACATCTCAGTTGTGTCTTGACCTTCACAAAGGTAACTTGTACGGAGTGTTAAGAACAGTGTCATATTTTGAGTTGGGACGGTTTTCTTGTGAACATTTGAACAATTCTTCTGCTGTGTGCGTCACATTTTGACTTACGACACTCTTCGTGAATCGAGGTATGTATATTATTATTATTTCATATTGATTATGATTAAAGCTCGGATTCCTGTGCAATTGCATCTTTTTATTGGTAATTCAGAACAACGTGAATTCAAGTTATTTATCTGAATCCAGCCTAATAGGTGTTTTAGTGAAGTTTTACACTGCACGAAATTGCACGTTTTGGGATTTACTGCAGGAAATTGCACGTTAAGAAGTTTTGTTGCACGAAGTTGCATTTGTTACTTACTTTGAAAAAAAATTGATTTTAAATTTTAATTAAATACACATCACAAAAATTATTGGAAAGGAAATGTGAATTGACCATTGGGAAAAAATAAATGGAACTTACGTGATGTAAACAAACACACACCTCTAATTTCCAAGAACTCAACTCGGGTTAAGTTGTTGATGCACGTTTTCAAACTTTAACTGCACGGAATTCTGAGCTTTAATTATGATGCAGACATTATCTTTATTTATTTACGTGAGTTTAATTGTCATCACAACATCATAATGACAACAATTAGTTACCCCATTAAAAATAAAAAGAGCACACAAAAAAACTAACAAATTTTAACATTATCACAATTTTGTAAGTTGGTTATAATATCATTTTTAATCATTTAGTAATAAAGGTGTTAGCCGTAATTTTTTTAATCATTATTACCTATTTCTTTTTCAATGTAGTTTGTTAACGAAGGAAGTTGCGATTAATAATTATATTATTATTATTATTTACTTTGTTTAAATTGTTAATTTCAATTACTATACTACTGAAATTTTAAATCTCAGTACAATGTTGACTGGTAAAACCAAATCAATGTCATAAGTGTGCTAATAATGCTTGATTTTTTTCAGGCTGCCAATAATGGTTTCATCTCGAGGAAAACTGATGGTACAATTAGCCACAAGTGGAAATCACTCGAGCTCAAAGGATAACGTGGGTTCTATGAATTCTGAAACTCTTTCCGGAGCCACTGGAAGCCAAATAACCAAGCACCCTCCCTCATTCTACAGAGACTGTAAGTAGTAATATTCCTTCATACTCTGCTCTGCTACATAATTCGAGTGATACGCGGATGACATTCATAAGGCGCTGTTCATCCAACGCAAATCTTGAGAGCACTTCGAAAATTGATGATGACAGTGACATCAGCTCTGATTATGACAGCTATATGCCAGCTTCACCTATTGATGACACAGATGAAGATCCACACTTTGAACCTTTATCTGATTCTGATTCAACTGACGAAGAAAAGGTAACTCATCAGACATTGTAGGTTCAAGTTCTTATTCACTTCCATCGACTTCTGCACCATCTGGTCAAGAAAGTACAGATACGCAGATCTTGTCGCCTTCTAAAAAGCATGGTAAAAATCGACCACTTCAAAAATCCAAGTGGATTAAAGAAGTTTCTTAATGGCTACGCAACTCGGGCAAGGAGTACGCCTCTGCCTCAAAGTCCAAAAAAATTTTTGATGAAAGAAAAATGTTCCCACCATGTACACTGAAGTGCAGGCTGCAATGCAGCAGTAAGTTTACTGAAGAAGAAAGGAGACAAATTTTTGAGAAATATTGGGGGTTAGGGGACTTAGAAAAACAACGAAGTTTTATTGCTGGAAATGTAGAGGCTATTTGTCCCAAGTATAGATACGTCAATCCTAATAAGTATTGCCAGATGAACAATGCATTCTACCTATACAATAATGATACTAAGGTAAGAGTCTGCAAACTATTTTTTCGCAACACTTTAGGTACAAATGACAGGCCGATTCGCACCGTTTTGACCAAAAAAGTCGGAGGTTTCATGGAAATTGATAGGCAAGGCAAACACGGGAATCACAAACAGGTAGATCAATCAATCAAAGACTCCGTAAAGAACCATATAGAAAGTATACCCCGAGTAGAGTCATTACACACGTGCTCATACCACTAGATAATTCATTCCTGGCGATAAGAGTTTGGCAGATCTTCATCGCGACTATTTGAAAACGCAAGAAGAAAAGAATGAGCCGGCAGCCAACCTGATCATATATTCCAGGATTTTTAATAAGGAGTACAATATTTCGTTTTTTGTTCCCAAGAAAGATTTGTGCAATTTGTGTGAGGCTTTAAAAAATGCGCCTGATGACGTGGACCTAAAAGCGAAGTTTGATGCTCACGAAAGAGAGAAGGTTTTGAGTCGCCGAGCAAAAGAAGATGACAAACACCAAATCGATAACAAAAATTTCATCGTCTGTACATTTGATCTTCAGGCCGTGATGCCATGCCCTACAGGCGACGTTTCAATATTTTATTATAAGTCGAAGATTAATTGTTATAATTTTATTATCTGCCAGCTAGGTAGTGATGTAGTTGATTTTTTTTTAAATAAATGTGAAGGACAGGGCGGTGCGAACGAAATAGGCACATGTTTATGGTTGTACTTACAAAAAATTGCAGCGCTACTTAACAACGAAAATTTAGAATTGACTTTTTTTTGTGACAATTGTTGTGGACAGAATAAGAACAAATTCATCTTATCCTTATTGCTGCATGCTGTGAGAACGCTGAACATAAGAAAAATTACTCTCAAATTTTTGATCTGTTGTCACACTCAAAACGAGGGCGACGCTGTTCATTCTGTGATTGAAAAACAAATTAAAAAAGCCAAAAAAGCTGGACTTATTTATATTCCACAGCAGTACGCGACATTGATTAGAACAGCCAAAAAGAAAGGACGTCCTTTTACTGTGAATGAGCTAGCTCATTCCGATTTTATGGACATAAAATGATTGACAGCTGAGATGGGTGGTGCAAAGGTTTTGAAAGACAGTATTGGCAATCCTCTTTAGCTTTCCAAAATCAAAGTTGTAAAATTTGAGAAACTTAAGCCTTCTTCATTCAGCTTAAAATATTCTTATGACCAAATTGATTTTTTTAAGGTTGAAATTAAAGCTAGAGGTGATAAACAGTATTCTACTTTACATAAGGCGTATTCAAAAAAATTCTCATTGAATGAACAAAAAAAAAAACAAACAAGACTGCTTGTCTCTGCTTGATTCCAAACACATACCACAAAGTTATGCTTTTTTTTTTCTTCCTTATAAGGTTCATGATAATGTCTCTAATTTGAGAAAAAAGTAAATCATTATTTTCATAACTTCCTTATTTTTCTACTTCCATTTGAAAATGGTGACTTAAAGACTGATTTCTGTGATTTTAGAACATTTCTTTGATCTCATTTATAGAGAAATAATTTGTTGTTCTTACCTACAATTATTATTATTATTATTATTATTATTATTATTATTATTATTATTATTATTATTATTATTATTATTATTATTAGCACCGCGTCTTACTACCCGTTCGGGTTATACGCACTTACGCTAATGTGTTATGGTAGGGTGATTGTGAGATGAAATGAAGGACCTACAGTTTAACGTGGAATTCGAACCACGGTGGCGACCTGGCATTCCCCACATTCACAAGATGTCTTGTCAGAGGTGAAGGAAGGGTTTGGCAATCAGATAAATCTTTGCCGGGACCGAGGATTGAACCCCGGCCGCCAGCATAGAAGTCTGACACCTTACCCCTAGACCACCAGGTCACCCTTACCTACAATTAAAACTCAAAGAAAAAAAAAAATTGTGATTTATCTAGTTAATTTTTGTGATGTATCCAAGCGCCAATGAGTGTTTTTGTAAACTATTTTTGTAGGTTAACCAAATTTGGTCTCTTGTAACTGATAGTGATAACGCTTACATCAAATGTAACGAAATTTTCGTGGTTAAAGAATAAATAAAAAAAATTTTCAGCAAAGTGCAGTTTATTGCTTTTGAATTTCCTCAAAAACCCAACATTAATTTCGTAAAGATTACCATAAGTGGAAAATTCAACACAGGGCTATGTGTGCAAGTAGTTTTGTCTGGTACTATTCCTAGGTAGACGTGAAATCAGAAGAATGTGGAGCAAGAAAAACGTCACAACTCAAAGAGGGGTTGCATTTGTGACAGTGGAAGGGGTAGTTTTAATCAATTTTTTTAACTTCCTTCACTCGATTGTTCTGAGGGCTCCTATGATTTGTATTACGCTTTATTAATGCTCTAAAACATAACTGTTCCGTGTTTTCAGCTATACAAACAATTCTTAAACTTCTTTTGACTCTCCTGAAAAATTTGATGTTTTTGAGTTGTGTCACTTTTCTTGCCCATGAGCTCTATATATATATATATATATACATATATATATATATATATACACACACACACACACACACACACACACATACACACTGTTGTTTTGATTAAAAATGACATCTCTTATAACCAATTTGAAATGTTTTCAACTCCAATGCAAATATGACATTTGTTCCAATAATTTCACTATGCTACCACTGTTTTAGTGTAAGAATACAATTCAAAGTCTAAATTATTTTGAACAAAAAATTGATGTCTTGTACACGCCTCTTAGACCTACTCAGTACTAGTTCAATGCACTTCTCTGTAGTGTTATCTATGTTGTATTTTCTTGCTAAACTACTGATGAGAAAAGGGTACTTGGACATCATATTTAGATAAACCTAGAAAAAATTAATATATATATGCTTCTTGCAAGTTTTGTTGAGCCAAACATTTAGTCAATTGTCAATTACATGCTAAATTAATATATATATATATATATATAATATATATTACATATGTGTTATATATATATTACATATGTGTTACATATATATATATATATATATATATATATATATATTATATATATATGTAACACCTCCTTTGAATCCTTTTATTTACGACCATTAAATGATATAAAAGGGAGTGGGTGAAATCTAAGGAACAAGTGACAAGAGAAATTATTAGCGATATTTAAAAGCAACAATATGAATGGTTTATTCAAAACAATAACAATAGAGTAGAAAACTTTACATGGTCTCATTATGTCAAAATGAGCTACGTTGAAAATCAAACTAATAGACAATAACTTTATATCTTTAAAGTTGTGCAGATATTTACAAGAAAGTTGTATATTTGTAATCTATTCAATATTCAGATGGTTCAGTCTTTAGGAGACAGAACAACATTACCGGTTGAATTTAATACAATAGATTAATAATAATATCACCCGTCAAGATGATACACAACTTCTACATAAGGGCCTAATGGGCACCTTGAAACTGTTACAAAAAGTGTCTTTATATACAAAGAACAAAGGCTTCAAATTACGTTAACCTTACCAGAAAATCTTATATAAGAGAATTTACATTGCGCGAGAGTTTGGCTAACAGACTTAAGTCAAACTCCCCGGTACTATCTGATCCAGACTCAGAATTAGGAAATTAAACAGTATTTCCTTTAATAAACAATAATGTAAATGTCCTATTTAGAACAAACTTAGAAAAAAGATTATTAAATATACTAAAGTTAATTAAATTAATTAATACAAAAATAATAATGAAGGTTACTTTACTTTACGATTTTTCAATATGCAAATAAAATAAAGAAATGTCACCTCAATTTTTACAAAATATAAATACTATTATCCACAATTTCAAACACTTTACATTTAACTCGTTCAATTTCAAAATAATAATTGTGGCTACCTAAATTATTGAACTCTCCAAAAGACTCTAGCGCCCAAGTGGCGACATACAAAATATAGTCTCATTTTATATTGAATGATCGGTAAAGAAATAGTTAGATTTAGAAAAAGAATATTAATTTTTATACTACAAATATATGACTAAAAGTTGAAAATAAATCAGAGTCCAATAAATGAATCGCCATAGTTACGATTCCGATACAATACAAATGTTTATCCTGCCATTGTCCAGGTCCAAGACAATGATCCTTCGTCGGTCGTAGTTATAAAGATAGTCATTTTTGCATACATGCACAGCCTATTATATAGTGGGGTTTCGCCGCAATAGAAAGAAGGTGGGAGAACTGAACACATGCTTGGTGACGTCAATGGTGGCATCAAAAAGTTACGTACACATCTTGTTGATACGGCTCCATCAGATTTCCAACCTATTTCTTCAATCATCTGATGTTTTTAAAGTAGTTCATCTTTCTACCATCAGAGTGCAGGTGAATAGTTATTCTCTAGTCGTCTTCAATGTTGGATGGCCCATTACACGTTAGCATAATCGCAGTGTGAGGACTATGTCTTGTAGGAACATCGTAGCTCGCCGACCCACTCATCAATTTAGGATGCTAGGTGTGGGATAGCCTTGGTGGTTACTATTGTTAGAAGATTTAATTGGTAAGTACATGAACAATTTAATTATATTGAATTGGATTATGTAGTGAAAATATATTTTTCAGCAATGTTTTATTATTTCGTACTAACCTATGTGAACTACAATAGAGAAGATTACCATTGTAGGGATCCTATTAGTGTCTGTATAATTGGAGCGGGTAGTATGATTTATTGAGAGTTATTCATTAATGTCAGCATGGGGCGGGTCCTATTGTAACACAATGTAATGTAATGTTACAGTAATTAGTAGTATTATTGGCTATTTGAATACTTAGGAAATTATTTAAGAAGGGGTTTGGACCTCCAAAACTTTCTCTACAGTCTACAGCAGTGTTATTTAACCTTTTTTGTTCGTCAACCTCAATATATAAATTTTTTTACCACCCATTCAGGTTATATGCTTATGTACTAATTACGCTAATGGGTTAAGTATGGAGAAGGTTGTATTTATAGGAAGTTTACCCACATGTGAATGGCAAAAATGGGGAAACTATTTAGGAAAAACCACCCGACCGGGATCAAACCACCATCTCCCTATCATTGGTAGTCTATTCTATTGTGAGAGTAGCACCTTAGACCATGCGTCCACCAAAGCGGATCAAATTGAATTTCTCTTCATCTATATATCCCCATATTCTGTAATATACATTTAAAATATATTACAATAAAAACATACATTACAAAAGCTAGAAGCATATTTTTTGTGAAAAACTAGGAAGAAAAGGTATATAAATTATTATTATTATTATTATTATTATTATTATTATTATTATTAGCACCGCGTCTTACTACCCATTCGGGTTATACGCACTTACGCTAATGTGTAATGGTAGGGTGATTGTGAGATGAAATGAAGGACCTACAGTTTAACGTGGAATCCGAACCACGGTGGAGGCCTGGCATTCCCCACATTCACAAGATGTCTTGTCAGAGGTGAAGGAAGGGTTTGGTAATCAGATAAATCTTTGCCGGGACCTGGGATTGAACCCCGGCCGCCAGCATAGAAGTCTGACACCTTACCCCTAGACCACCAGGTCACCAGGTATATAAAGATTTGCTCTGAAGTCGATTACTAAGGGAGCAATAAATCCTTCAAAATCATGTACTTGAGACTAAACAACAATTTTATAACAATGTAACAAACGAGTAGGAGAACTATAACTGAAGAGAGGTATGTACTTTTATTGCTCAATGTACAGTAGGTAGCCCTACAACAGCCCTTGTGCAAACATTCGCGTCTTGTTATAGTAGATGTTCAAATTGCCGGCCACAAACATCCAGACAGAATCAACATCGCCGGAGCCTGAAGTGTCATACTCTTTGAAACATGCCAGGGTGTGTTGCGGACACTGTTCCACGGTGCGAGAATCCGAGGCTGAAGGTCGGGTTCACGTTCCATGGGTGTACTGTACACAGCACTTTTGATGTGGCCCCACAGAAAGAAATCCAGGGGATTCAGGTCTGGCGAGCGCGCTGGTCATGGAACAGAGCCTTGGTGCCAGGGTGAAAGTATTTGATTTTCAACGGCTCATTGTTCCCTTAATAATTACTTCAGAGCAAAGCTTAATATACATTTTCTTCCCAGTTTTTCATAAGGAATATGATCCTAGCTTGTGTAATTTTGTGTATGTTTCAGAACACCAAATAAAATGTTTCTTTTGTATGGACTGAAATAATCACTTTTCTTTAATAAATTACAAGACATTCATTTGTTATATATTTGCCTATATTCCCTAATTATATTACAATAGTATGTTATAGGTGGTTCTGTACTAATTTGTTTTTATGACTAATGATGTTAGTAAAAAAAACATTTCTAATTAATTAAATAGCTAGGTGTCTTATAACAAGTTATATTTTTTACCAAAACAACAACTTTTATAAATAAGTATTTTTTCAAGCATAGTAAGGCCTAAAACTGATATACATTTTCAACATATTGTGTACAACTTGCTTAAGGCCATTCTGTTACCCCTATCCCCTCCCTATTTACTATAAATAAATAATCAGGAAGTTCACAAGAGAGTTTATTTTATTTATTCAATAAATAACAATTTTCGAAGAGAGAGAGAGAGAGAGACAAGCCCGGAATTAGGCGTAAGTAGTAAGAGGGCGACTATGTTCCATCGGCAATGATTCAAAATTTGACGTATGAGACTATGTTAGTGACGTTTCAGTGACGTATGTCGGGTATAGAGTGACGTTTCAATGACGCATGTCAGGTATAGACCCGCTCTGAGCCATCAACTGTAATAATGTCGTATGATGCTATGGTCTAACTAAAATATTGATATGATAGTGACGTTTCAATTGACGTCACAGGATTAAGACGTCATCAAATTTAATGAATTATTATTTTGTGTGAGCATTAACCATCACTACTTGCCATGTTTTTTTATTTGGAAAACCTGTATTTTAGACATTGACGTCACAGGATTATGACATTTTCAAATTTATTTAATTATTATTTTATGTGAGCATAAACCATCGTCATATTTAACGTCTTCAAATTTAATAAATTATTATTTTGTGTGAGCATTAACCATTACTACTTGCCATGTTTTTTTATTTGGATAAACTCTATAAAGGGGAAAACCTGTATTTTAGACAATGATGTCACAGGATTATGACATTTTCAAATTTATTGAATTATTATTTTATGAGAGCATGAACCATCGACATGTTTTATTTGGATATACTCTATAAAGAGAAAAACCTGTTATTTTATAAAAAAAAATGTTGTATGGCTTTTACTACAACTATATCATTTAAATCGGAGGGAAATATTACTAGAAATTAAAGATAAATACACATTTACACATTTTATTATAATCAAAAAATACATATTTGTTTCACAATTTATTGTTGTTGTGCATAAAAATACAAAGATCGTCAAATAACGATAGATAATCAAAATATGGAATAGGATCGGGTGGGTCGACAAAAGATTTAGAGCTGAAGACATTGTCAATGAATACCGATACATTGGGATGATTGAGAAATTTCACGTGGCGTGAGATATATTGTTCAAGAGCGTACATAGTTTTTAATTCGTCCGTAGACAAGTATATTTGAATGTTTTTTACACTCAGGCTCAATTTCCACACACCGAAAAGTTTTTTTAACCACTATGCTAAAGTCGTCCATGTTGGACTCAAAGTTTACACAGTCGGACCAAAACGGCATTTCTTTGACGAAAAAGTTCCATTGTGGGACGGTGAGTATCAGACGCTTAGAATTTGACGAAAACATC
>JBCFYV010009882.1:82583658-82688932 GCA_039000515.1 Timema cristinae
CTCCAAAATTGTATAAATATATTTGCCAATATCTCAGAAACTGTTGGTTTTATAAAAATATATTTCATATAATTTTTTTATTTATTTTTAACAATACTACAATTTTGCAATGAAAAGCTACATAGTACCTCAAATAGTTGCGGAGATACGGAAATTTCCGCTTCTGTAAAGTACCTTAAAAGTAATTTTCATGGGAAAATGAAAATAGCCAATTTATTTATAATCTTAATCAACACCTAGATACAAATTTTAATCAAAATTGTTAGACCCGATTTTTAGAAAATTGATTGTTTCTCTTTTCATTTTTTTATCAAACTACTCTTAATTTTGGGGTTAAAGAGACACACAGACAGATGGCATTGCAAAGACCACTTTTTATGGTTTGAGGGTCCATCAACATTTCAGGTTAGATTTTTTTAAGGTCACAACACCTTTAATATTCGAAAGGTTAAAAAATATATATAATTGCGCATAGCTTTAAAGTTATTGGTTTTATAAAAATATTTTTCGATTAAAATATTGTTATTATAAATAGATATATATATATTTGCAATGATAAGTAATTTCATATCTTCAATAGTTTCGGAAATTTGATAAAAAGTTAGAATTTATGCATCAGACAGGAGCTCTTAATCATTTTGCCTAAAGATTGAGAGTAGCCATTTGTTTAGAATATTTATAAATGTTTTGAAATGAAATTTAATCAAAATTGTTAAAGTGGATTTTGAGAAAATCGACCTTGCCCTTCAGTAAACTACCCTTAATTTTATGGGATGATATCCAATTCCCAAAAACCCTTGAGGCAACCCTATGAAAACCCTAGATACCAACTTTTAGCCTGGTTGGTAAATTATTTTAGGCTCTAATCAGAGCTACCGACAGACAGACTGTAATTCAAAAACCATTTTTTCAGATTCGGGGTAATGAAACATCAAGATTCACCGACATCCAGCGTTCAATTTTATTTGACTATTACAACACTTTCTCTACTTGTAAGATTACGAGAAAGTAAAAAAGATTATGATTTGAGTCTTGAATCCATGACTATTCCTTGTAAGTTTTAGGGTCCCATCCTTAGTATGTACTAGAATATATGTTTCAAACATTTTTACATCAAGAATCAAGTGTATAAACTATGGCAGACCTAGGCCTACCCTAACTTTCTATTATTTTGGGATTTTTAAATAGGGATTGTTTGTCTTTGAGTACCTTTCATATATACTGGATTTCTTTATTTAAAAAAATTGAAATATACTGGAATTTCAAAACTATAGTCAGGTAGATATCCAGAAGACGGATTCTTACAAACTTCAAACTATTGTACTGACAACATTACCTGTCTCTTTGAGCCATCCATCAGAGGCATGCAGTTTACCAAAGATGGTCTTAATAAACATTACAACTATCAGTGTCACTTCATTAAGAAGCCCATAAGTTTTTCTTGGGCTGAACTCGAAGAAGAGAAGAGAATATGTCATTAGTGGCAGAAGCTAATGAAAGGATTAAGAATGCAATGAAAATCAATTAAATGTTTGAAAATAGCTCAAACTATACTAGAAGATTTGTGCAAGAAATTGGAAGAAAATCACTGAGAAAATAATAAACAAACAAAAGCAATTTCAAAAGAGGAAGACAACTATGTTGGACTACTCTTGTGCACGTAAATACGAATCAAAGAAACCCAAAAACAACTCGAAGAGTGATTAATGTATTTATTTATATTTTAGCCCACAATCCGAATGGGTATTAAGAAATGGTGGTGGAAAAATGTATTATGATCTTTCACAGACTACGTTTAAAATATATTTTTTAGTTGCAAGGCATTTTATTTTAACCTATATTGACTTTTGATGATAATGTTCATCATTATTATTACTATTTTTGTTTCACTACTATTATTACTAAATTTGGGTTTTTAATTAAATGACAAATTAAAATAAATATTGTACTTAAGAGAAAATAAATTTAAGGGGTTGGGGAATAAAATGAGAATTGCAAGGGGTTGACGATATTTGAGTATTTCTTGTCTTTCTTTTATAAAATATTTTTCCTCTTTTTTCTACAGGTCCAATAACATAAAAACATTGTTCTCATTTATTTATTTTATTCGTTTGGTACTAAGAGGTGAAGATGGTGTTTTTAACATGTGTTACTTTTCCTATTTTTTCATCAAAATTTCCTGCTTTTCTAACTTTCTGACACCCAAAATGTGCTATGAGTAGAGAAACCATATATAATGGTAAATAAATATAGGAAATTTCGTCACAATAATGATTTTATAACACCTTTAAAAATCATGAAAAACACTTTTTTTTTACACTATATTCTTTACAAACATAATATAAAATCAAACCATAAATGAAGACTGATAAAATATTCTAGCTCACAATAACAAATATAGACACCATGACATCATAAAGGAAGCTAGAAACTCCAGAGACCACAAACATCACAAACAACCAAAGATGTAAATAGCAAAAAACACATATTAATTCAATATATCGATTTTTTTCCCCCTCGCTTCCTGAAAGGGAATAAAAATATTATCTAATTTGGAACATAATAAATGCATGGGTTCTTAGGTATATTATTTTCAAGTCTACATAGAATAGAATATAGTTACGCTCTATCTTCGCGAGGTTACTGTTTGTCTTTGATATTTGTTGACCTTGATGGTAAAGGCTGTATTGTTTTGACCTTGACTGATCTGAATTAATTTTACGCCAATCAAAATCAACATGGCCTCTAATATTATTTTTGTGGTAACGAACAAACAGAATTTTGCTTAGAAAACAAAAATTTTGTATATAAATAGCTTTATTATTTTATTTCGTGAACTCAAATATACATAATCATTATTTTGTTTAACTTGAAATAAGTTTTAGCACTTTTGAAATGGATTTTTCAAACACTTAGCGAAAATACTTTTTGTGAAAAGTCGGATTGATTATATAACCACACGCAATTAAACTGTCATCTCAAGAGTTAAATGTGCCCATTTATAAGAACTACTATCTGCAACTAATAATACATATTGCGTTTAAGCACATTAAGGTGCATACATCAGCCAATGAGGTTGTAAAAGCAAATATACATGTTCTCTATACAAGGTTTATATTTTGTTAATCAAAGTCACTGAGTTATATTTTCCTTACTAAAGTAACTGGGATATGTATGCTTATGTTGTGATGTTGTTTTTGCAGACCTTGCATTCTTATATTTGACTCCTTGCCATCTTCCAAAAGAACAAAGGTGGTAGCAACACTTCGGGAATATCTTCAAGTCGAGTACAAGGCAAAATACAACTTGGAGAAGAAGTTTACAAGAGAAACGATGAAAGGATCAACACCTAGGGTACCACTGCAGGACAATCTCACTGATTGTGGGCTCTTTACACTACAATATGCAGAATCATTTTTGAAGGTAATTTTTTATTTATTTATTTTTTTTATTTTTTTTATTTATTTATTTTTTTTTTTTTCATCTTTAAAAATTTTCCTTAAGCTAATTAGACAATATTAACTTTTCAATAATCTTAACTAAAAACCCTTAATCTTTTTATCTCGCTGTTATTTTTTTAGTTAATGTGTTGTTTAAATATATGGTCTTGTGGGTCCCAATGATTACAGCAGATTGCATTCTAAGGTTGTGGATAGAGGATACGTACGGCCTTTATATATGAATGGTATCTGTGAATATATTGAATAATCAATCACAGTAAACTGACAAGGGTGGGAGCTCAGCGTTAGTCTGTTGAACTTTCTCCTTAAAAAAAATAAACATCAATATTTATTCAGAAGTTGGATATAGCTTTTTCCAAGCTAAAATATTTCAGATGTAAAACAGTCCTTTATTCGGTTATCCAGGTGAGGACTAATTAACGGGTTAAGGGGGGATCATTAGAACAAGAAAATATTTATATATGAATAGGGACATTAAATGTTAAGAGCTAATACAAACCAGGGCCTCTACAATAGATTATTGATGTAGTAGGTTGGTTTGAATTAAATATAGTGGCTCTGCAAGAGATTAGATCGTCGGGAAAGGATAGGATATATTATGGTATGTGTTTTCTTTAGAAAAGGTGACATACATAGTATATTCACGAGCTTTTTAGTCCCCAGAAGGAATGTGTTAGCAATTAAGAACATAAAATTATAATTATGTGGAGGATATCATGTATAGTGGTAGCCGAGAAGGGACATAAATGTCAATTTTATATATGCATTGTCCATCAGAAGACTAAAAATAATTGTAAAATTAAATTTTCTTTGAGGAGCTATGAAACCTGTTCGGCCAGTTCCCAACTTACCACATGAAAATAGTGACAAGTGACTTGATTCAAAGATAGGAAAGGAAGAAAATTTTAAACCTACAACAGAGAAAGAAAGCTTACATGATGTTAGCAATAATAATGGAATAAGATTGATAAATTTTGCCACACCATATAACCTTATAGTGAAAAATATATGCTTCAAGCATAAGAATATTAATAAATTTACTTGACCTCCCCAGGTGGAAATACATATGAACATAAGGATAATGTGCTGATAGATAAAAGATATCAAACAAGCTTACTTGATGGGGTGTAGTATGTTATTCAGTCTATTCCATGGTTGTTAAAAACTTTGGGAGTATCTGTTGGTAACAAAAAGGGTAATCAAGAGTGCGAGTTATAAAGATATGATGTAGGGATTTTTACAGATGGGAAGACTAGAGTTAGATACATATTTTAATTATAAATTATTGTTCTACTTTAGATAGCTTACAGCATAGCGAGGTAAATGTTCACTAAGAGAAATGTTGGGCAAATGTCAAGAATAGCTATGCATTGATGAGTAGTGTAGGTCTCCTCTTCAAAAATAGTAGGAAGAAGCCATGGTATTAGAACGAATGTTAAAATTTAATTGAGTAGTAGAGGAAACCGAAATTACATTGGTTGGAATGTCCTGGTGAATAAAATGTAAAAGCATTTAGAAATTTAAAAATGAAGGCCATTTCCATATTCAGAAAGATTATTTAGAGGGTAAAGCTAGCAAAATCAAAATAGTAAAAATTAAAACAATAGATAACTTTATTTAGATATTAATATATAGCAAAAGTTATGAGATTAGGGCCATTTCAATGAAAAGTGAGAATGGAATTCTGAAGGCAAATATGAGCAGTGTTTTGAGTAGCTGGATCATCTATGGTAGTCATATTTTGAATGTTCATGGAGGATCCGGATTAAGTGGAATTTTTTAAATTCAAACTGCTGAATCACTAATACTAGAGCCAATTATTATGGAAATCAAGTAGGTTATTAAGAAGATAAATAACAATAAAGCTCCCAGTATAGATTCATTTTTAGTACAGAGTAGGACAATGGTGAAATGTTAGTAATATAAATTCATAAATTCCCATGTGTCACATGGAACCGTAAGGTTAAACCTAAGGAATGTAAGGAAATTATTATACTACCCCTTTTCGAATGAGGAAATAAAACAAAGTGTAATAATTATAGAGGTACCTGCTTTGGTGGCCATGTGATCTAACACACTACTCTTGAGTTAGACTAGACTGCCAATGACGATCGGGTGCACTGAGGGTGATTTTTCCTAAATTGTTTTCTACTTTCCCTTCATGCACATGCGGGTGCACTTCTCATTTAGACCACACTAATTCTTAAACCTTTAGTGTTATCATTACATGGCGTAAAACTTGAACGGATATTAAGATGTGGTGTTAAAAATACTATAGAAGTATCTCAGTATTATCAACATGCTACAAAATTTTATCTAACTTAACATTAATATTGACTCTATTGGCTGCATGATAAAAGGTGTCACACTCGCATAAGGCTTCACTGCCAATGACGTAGAACTCAGGATTCAAATCCCAGTCAGGTGTATTGGGATAGGCTTTTTCTACAGGGTTTTCCACTCTCTATGCAAATATGGGTACATTTTCTCTAAATTCAATCTTCCTAATTCCTAACACTTTATCATAATTAGTACATCTATATATAACCTGAACTGATAGTAAAATGCTGTTCTAAAAAAAAAAAAGAGAGAGAGACATAAACAAAATGGACATCATATGCAGGTGAAATAATTGGGTTTCAACAGTGTGGATTTTGACCAAATACATCCAAAACAGATCATACCTAGATTTACAATTAATAAACTCACATAATGATATTAATCTAACTTTACCATTCATGTTTCATTGGGCATTGCAGCGTGTTGCATATAGGCAGTTCAAAGTATATTCTTAGTGTATTATCAATGCTCTTCTGTTTTTCAAAAACTGTTAGCTGTTAGCATTATTAGTATGCAGCTATACACTGTTTGGTCCATTAAAATATTAACGAGTGAATTGGTTTTTAATATTCCTTTTGACTTATATTTTAATAATTTTCTACTAAGTATTTATTGTATTTGTTGAATGTAATACCAAACTATAAAAGTGGTTCTTTTATGCTACACTTATTACTTGTATTTTACAGTTTATTATATACAGCAAAACCTTGATTCATCGTTTTCATTGGAGATCCGAAAAAAAAAATATGGATACGGGAAACAATAAATGTGGGAGCCTATATAAAATTAATAAAAACGATCAGTATCAGGCCAACAATGTTATTCTTTCCACTATAGAGTCCACTTCACAATTCCTTATATTTAAAAAAAAGCCATTAATCTTAATTTGTTTATTAGAACCTTTCCTTTTCAAAATGAACAATAGACTTTAATTATTAACAATGTTTGCTTGGTCTCTTTCAGTGATATCGTGACCTTATATAAACGCTCTCATGGTGTCTCAAACATATGAAATGCTTCCATAAAACTCGAGGACTGGTTCAGTCTCAGCTTCACCGTTATCATCATATCTACCATCTTGCCGCTCATCCAAGCAACTCCCACTTCCCAACTTATAATACATTTCTTCAACACACCACATGTCACAAGCTGCTGGTCCACAGACACGTACACATCAAAGTTCATGTCACCGGTGATTTTCTCCAGTTGAACCCAATCTTAGTCTTGCATGAAGTCATTTTCACCTCTTTCTTCAATTTTTTGTCATGTCTGACCTTTCATTTTTCTTCACGTGGCAACACTTTGCAAAACAGTTTTGGATTGTAGAGTGAATGGCCTGAAGGATGTCTCTCTTGAGTCGAACCCTTTTCCTTGCATCTATCGGACATACCGTTCTCTCCACTAGCTGCTTCCCATACACCTGCTTGAAACACTTTATTCACACCCAACTCAAGAGGTTGTACAATACTGATACAGTTAGGGGTGTTAAAAACCACCTTTACATTCCTCATAAATGATGTGTCTGGAAAATAAGTGGCACAATTGTCTACAACTAGAATAATTTTCCTTCCTTGTGCACTGAATGCTGCATCAAAAGCATGCGAAAAGTCTCTGAAACTCTCTGACTTCATCCTTGCTTTTGAGTTGGCATAGCAGGTCACAAGTAGCTTCTTTACATTTTTAAAACAACGTGGTTTAGCAGACTTTCCAAAAACAATTAGCACCCGTTTGTCTGAGCCATCACTATATGTGCACAGTAGTACTGTATTTCGTTTCTTCACACTTTTTCCTCCATGGTGGTGCTCTCCTTTCAATGCCAACGTATGGTAGGCAAGCAATTGAAATATAGACACGTTTCATCTGCATTATAAATGTCTCATGCTTTGTACCCTCCAGCAGCTTCAAAAATCTCTCAAACCAGAGGTCCATGGTGATGTGTCCACAGCAGCATCCCCCATACCCTCAAGGCCATTGTTTAGCTGATAAAATGCACAACTGAAACTTGCAATCAATCATGTATTAATATTCTTGGGGTCTAAAAATTCTACCGATAAATGCGAGAAAATGATAAACCGAGGAACTATTCATGCAGGTTTTATTTCTATTGTTTCAATAGTATTTGTTCAGGGACCATAGAAATTGAACGATGGATTCGAGAAAACGATGTCTGGAAATGATAGGAGTTTCACTGTATTATGTTTCTTACAATGTTATTGCTATTTTGGCAGAGCATGTACAGTTCTCTCATATTTGTGCATTTGCCCATCAGTGCAATTCTTGAGAATTGAATTTAAAACTAAATTAACGTTATAATTGTAATGTCTAACTTAGATTTCACATTTACTTAACTAAGACATACATGGGTTAATCAGCCATATAGTATATTTTATTACTTCTAGTTT
This sequence comes from Timema cristinae, assembly GCA_039000515.1. NCBI lineage: Eukaryota > Metazoa > Arthropoda > Insecta > Phasmatodea > Timematidae > Timema > Timema cristinae. The sequence goes on from JBCFYV010009882.1 coordinate 82,591,862, forward strand.
TTTGATGTTTTAATAATAATGAAATTTCACTTTAAAAAATGTGATTTTTTTATATTTTTTTTCTAAATCTATTAATCTGAATTTTATTTAAAATTTTAAATCGTCAATTTCAAATAGCACAGTAGCTTTCCAACAAATAAATAAAATTCTTAGAATAATTTTAAATGGTTAAATACTATTGAGTATGAAAAATTACCCATAGATTGCACTGAAATACAAACTCAAATTAGGTATTAATAACCTAGATGTTAACAATTATTTAACCCTAATATTAACAAAATTACATTAGTTATATTATTACAAAGTATCGTGTATGGTGCTTTTCTTTTTATAATTTGTTTATTTTCAACAGAAACCAGTTGTTGACTTCCGTTTACCAATAACCACCCTGGAGAACATGTTTTCACTGGAGGCTGCAAAATCAAAGCGATGTGAAATCCAACAAATAATTGTCAAGATTTTACATAAAACCAAAGCCAAGATTGAGGATTTGAATTTGCCCCTCTATTATCCCTTGCAAATGGACACAGAGGTAGGCATGTGTAATTGTTTTTTTAACTAGCTAAATGAATATATTGCTTGAACAAGGGATGGATGTGATCCCTGACACTGTGGAGAAGGTTGGAAATGTATCCATGCACTTTGTGTTTCAGCAGGTACTGCTAAGTCATCACTAGGGGGCAGATTTATAGGCACTAAAATTTTTAAAAAAGGCAGGCAAATAGGTACTAAAAATCACAAACATAGGAACATAAATAGGCATTATAAAGTAAAAAAAGTCAACAAATAGGCACATAAAATAGGCATAGTAATGCAAAAAAAAGGCACCTAAACACTCAAAATTTTAATTATTCACTCTTAAAATCCAGCATACACTTTCCATAAACACATATTAATTACTATTACGAGTTAATTATCAAATACTTCTCAAGATTTTCAGGTGTAAATTTTGTTCTGTTGTCTGACAAAATGTTTTTATACTGTGAGAAAATTCTCTCGACTTAACATGATGTCATTGAAAAACTTTAGACAAGCTATTTCAGCTGGGCTAAGCTTGACTTCTGGGAGTGATGTAGTTTGTCCTTCTAAGATGTCCGCAATACTTGCCATCACTTTCCACCAAGGGTTTCGCTGCAATACTCTGTTAAATTTGTCGACGATGGCTGTGCCAACTGAGCCAGAAGCCTGATTCAGGTTTTCTTCTATTCCCCACATTATCTTCACAGCTTTCACAAGAGGCAAATCCCTCGCCTATGAATCTGTGATTGCTCCAGGAAGATTTCCAAAATTGCTTTTTACGTATGCCAGATCCACACTGACACTTGAGCAGGAGATGGCAGCATTTGCTTCTGTAATGGTGACAGCTTGTTCCTCGTCAAATGTTTGGACTACCTACAAGCAAAACGGTTGGTATAGCAAAACTCACCATTCTTTCAATATATTGTGTTCTATAACCCCAACGCGTTAACACTGGTTGTGGTGGCAAAGGTGTGTTGGGCAGGGCGGCCTTAAATGAGAAGATTCGTGATGGAGCCTTCAAAAGCATTTTCCCGACTGTGGAAATAATAGTGTTAACATTTGGAAAATGTGATCTAATATCTTCTGCAACCCTATGAACAGCATGCGCCAGACAAGTCACGTGAATTAACTTGGTGTAGAATACTTTTAAGTTCGCAGCCGCTTTCAACATGTGCACTGTCTGTCAGAAACACCAAAAACTTTTCGTCGTTGTTTTCTGATGGCCACAGGACACCTAATATAAACAAATTAACTTGTTTATAATTATAATTTTTACAGGACTAACACTGTTAATCATTAAATTAACACAGTATATCTTGTGCAATTACATTATATACTTACGCAAAGCATCACGGACAACTATGGCAATTGTCGAGCTGTTTGTTGCCTCAAGCATCTTTGAAACAACCAAGTGAGGTTTCCAGGACCCATAGGTTCTAGTTTTCCAACAACAACATTTGCAACATATCTGCCACAGCGGTCAGTGGTTTCATCAACAGTAGCCCAGATGTATGATTCTCCAATATCTTCTCGGATTTTCTTAACTGTCTTAAACGAAATAAAAGAATGTTTACTGTAAATAGTTTAAATCAATACAATTCAGTTAATATTTTTTAATGTCAGAATGAAAAAACTGCTATTGTAAAAACTTATGGATAAATATGTTGAATGCAAGTAGTGTTTCCTAACAGTTGATTTGTCTGGTATCTTCATGTTGGTATATTTGGTGAGAAAAGCATTGAAATCTGGATTCTCCAGCTTTTTCCAAGGAATATTTGCAGCTACCATCGCAGAGCATAAGTCTGCAAAAAATTGCTCTTGGGTTTTATCGGTATTGTTAACTTTAGGGAAAAATGGTTGAGATCCTGTTTTCTTTCCGGAATTCTTCATATGTATTGCAGTATTTTTGTGTTGTTCTAGGTGATACTTCTTCTCACATTATTATATTAAAAATGGAAATTTTCACCCATTAATATATGTAAATTCTACAAATTAACAAAGCATCACCTAACTGGAGAACTAACATTGCTTTTTGTTTTTTGATCGTAATGTTACGCTTTGGCAAATATTTCCACTCTGTCGTTGAAATCCTTCTATAAAAAATGAAACCTAGTTTGAACAATAGCAAATAATCGTGATTTACTTTTAAATAGTAGACAATATATTTAATAAAAACCTTGACTTTCAAAATTAATAATTTATTTCCCCTTTTGGAAAGATAACTTACCTCCTTGGAACATGGCTGACAAAAAATTATTTTGCCATCCATTGTGAAATTCCTATCACCACCAATCCACTGTTTGAATAATACACTTTTACACGATTTCTCTTAAGTTATTTTCTACTAGTTTAATTATTTTCACTGAGTCCAATACAAAGAAATATTAATGAACAGATATGCACATCTAACAACAGCGTAATATACACAACCACTGAATGAACTGACACTGTGTGCTAGAAGAAAATCTTTGTTGCCGGACTGACCAGTCTGAACCTATCAGACCACTGGACACATGGGTTTTTCCTACCTATCATGAGTATCCATGTGGAGTCACCTAAGGAGTGAATGAGGAAGTGGCAGGGTAGGTGCGGAGCAGCCGCAAGTATTTAGAAAGAAAAAAAGAGGGTGGGAGGAAGAGAGCGATAGAAAATGGTACTTTAAGGCTCCCATTTATAAAATAGGCACTAAACAGTGAAATAGGCATTTATAGGCACTATAAAAGTTATCACATTATTTTCGCAATCATCGAAAATAAACTTATACCTCAAAAGCCTACTTTTCAAAGCATAGGAATAAAAAAAGGCATTTAAGGCAAAATCTGCCCTCTAATCATCACTGTTAATCATCATTTGTAGACAGTCTTCTTCTTTGTTCTTTGGCAAGCTCAAGGAGAGTGAGGTTATTTTTTAATGCTTTTGGAGATAAACAAGTTGGGAGTTGTGTGACTATTTGTGCTCTATCAACAGTTATTTGTCAGGTGCATCCAGTTATAGAGCTTAAAAAAATGTTGAGAAGGCCAGAGATATATTCTACTCTGTCATCCCCTTTGTGGTGTGGAAATAAGGGGAGGAGGAAATAGTTTCTCACTCAACCACTTAGTAATATGAAGCTCCAGGCATGGAGAGACCAAGGGTGTGTCACACAGAATATTTAAGGGTCGTCAAACATAAAGAATATTTAAAGGGTTTCAAACCCATATAACCTTTAAGGGTTTTCAAATATATAGAATATTTAAGGGGTTTCAGAACTTTAAAATACTTAAGTGGTGTCACACATAGAGATTATTTAAAGGGTTTCAAACCTAGATAACATTCCATGGGTTTCAAACCTGGAATAACCCAACAAAGAAGATATTGTACAGTTTGCGATTGGAATTTCAAGGTCAGCAACTAAGTAGACGAGTGATGAATGAAGGAGAGTATGAGCTTTAGGTAAAGAGATATAGAAAAGCATCTCTATGGAGGGCTGTAAACACAATTAACTTATTGCAGAACTGTATCTAAAACACCTCAAATGGAATTTTCTACAATGTTTATCTTGAAAATCATTAATTTTTAACGTCTATCTCCGGTCAGTCAGAACTTAGTGAATATCTACATTCCAGATGGACAGGAATTTTGTAGTGAGATTGATTTTCATTTAATAATCATTTTAATCGAAAGTTCCCACCCTTAACATATTTCAAATTAATGAATAGTTTCCGAACATAAAACTAAATGCATCCACACGTGTTAGTAATAATAAATCTTCTAACACACCTGGGTGATCATTCATTTATTTATTTTGTTTACAACGACTCTGTCGTCAGCTTGTATTTTCTTTTGTTTAGTATACCCACACCCCTATTGCAAATACTTGTGAGATATAACCACTTTGAAAACACCATGTTTCTTTCCCCCTCCCTTCTAGAAATGGTGCAACCTACAGAAAGATAGAAGTTACTAGAACAATTTCTTACAGGAAGGCTCTCCTTTCTTCATTTTGTTCATAACCTTACAGAGGAACGGTCAACAAACGTTCAATCTTTAATTTTAATTCACTTCACAAATTTATTGCAGAACCGTCAATGAAAGTTGAATCTCAGATTATTTTTATTAATTTTTATGTTTTTCCACAACTTAACTGCGAAGTGGTCTGCACTAAATAAATTCCAACTTTCAAATTCAGTCGGTGACGCGTTAAGCTGCCTTATCATGTGTGCAAATAAAATTATTCGGGGTAAATTAATAGAAATAAATTTCTACAAAATGAATTTTTCACATGTCAGTAGCATTAAAACCGGACTCCAACCCAAGACTCCACATCAAGAAACTATCCTTACACCTTGTTTTTGACAACGAGGAGCTTCCAACAAAACCTTCCTCAGTAGAGTATATTTTTTTTTGTCAATGTGGCTACTCATACTCTAAAATAAAATTCAAGCATAATTCCCTGTTTTCTTGGTTAAATAAATGCTCTTTTTTTCCTCTGATTGTAATTCTTTGAACAAATTATTCCAAATGAAAATATTTTCTTATACCTTGTTGAACACGACACCAAATTTTAATATTTGGGCAAGTATTATTAATAAAGATTTATATTAGGGATCTGCGAGCCCCAGTTTTATTTCCATTTAAGTCAATGTTAAGCGAGGTTTTCTTAAAAACGTCATCCTTCCACCCCACCTCACCCCCCTCCTTCCAACCGAGTGTAAAGTCAAGCTCTGGTTTAGTAAATATTTAATTCTCAAACTTAATTAAGGAAATAAAAAATCAAATTTGAGTAGCCACACTGATATATATATATCAGTGTGGCTACTCAAAATCTAGAATACAATTCAAACATATTTTTATGGGGTTTTGCACTCGGTGCTTTGAAGCCTTGATTTCCAGATTACTGGATTTGAAGAACTTTAGTTCTCTCACCCCCCTTTCTCATTCCCACTTGTTACACAGTTTCTCTAACCTATTTACTGTCCAAAAACAGTGAAGCAAGGACTGAAGGCCTAGGACCAGGTCTCTTGTTTATTTTTGTCTCTTTTTATCGGGCAAGTCTCTCATAGTCTTCCCCCACCCCATAGCCTCCCCGCCACCCCTCCCCAAAAGATAAGTTTTTCTTTTTTCTCAAGTGTTCAAACAGGTCTTAAACAGATAGTTATAGTCAATCCAAAGCATGAATATCTGGCGTCAAGCCATAATTCTTCAGCACCTGCTATTAATAGTACGGTTGCTTAACATCATAATCATGCAAAATGTGATACCAACCCGCCGTTTGGCACATTGATAGTTAGTACCACAAATATTGATTTCTGATTTGGATCCCAAAAATCTAACCACTACTACATTGCCCATATGACATTATTTAAAAAAATGGCCGCCTCTTAAAGCACATTTATGTTGAAAAATTTATTAATAGGCATCCAGGGTATCTTTTTTTTTTTTTTTTTAAATATCACATCAATTATTATAAGTGTGAGCGAGTTATTACACACTTATATATATTTGTTTAGAAAAATATTCAAAATGGAGTACTATATAGACTGTTATTATATTCAAGTTATAGCTTATCATTTCATATATAATTTAGGTAGTCTTATTTGAAAATACTTTTTTTTATAACCTGGAAACCATTGTGTAACACCTAATAACGAAAATTAACAAAATTGTGGCTGTCAACAATTTTGATGTGCTTTTGTGGGAAGGTTTGATTTTAGTGCTAAGCTACTGGACTCGATAAATATTGTTCTGAATTGTATAAGTATTTTAATAAAGTTATATGGCTATTCTAATATTTTAACTCTAAAGTCCCTTTTTTGGCTTAATTTTTTAATTAAACCAAGATGACGGATTGTGAGTAACCGGTCACCTTTCGCTTGTGATTTTTATATTTATTAAAGCAGGTGTTGAGTGCAGTTTAATACCCTAAACACATTTAAAGTCGAACATAATTAATTCTAAATTGTTTCTCTTTTTTTCCCCCCCTGATTGTGAATGCGTCTTTGTTAACTATTGAAGAACTAATTGAATATGCTTTGTTTTGTTCACTGATACAACATCGTCAAGAAGACCAGCTTTGACAGCATCGAACTTTCTAGCTTAGTGCAAGAGCGGGTCAAGGAAGCGCTACAATCAAAGGATGTATTAAATAATCTAGTGGCTACTATCACTTAATCGGTGACCCATGCAGTAGTGAAAGAACTGAAAGATCTACTCTATTTTAACATGGATGAAATTAAGAAATGAGATGCTGATCATAATCAGCTAAAGCGTGAACTTGTGCTATCGAAAGACGAATTGGAACAATACCAAAGACGATCCAACCTGAGATTTTTTGGTATTGCTGAAAACACTTCGGAGAACATGGACTCTTTGGTGCTGGATGTGATTAAGAATAAACTCAATCTATTGCATGTGACTGTTGATGACATCGACCTTAGTCACCGAGTAGGCAAAATTTCAGGAAGCAAACCCAGGCCTATCATTGTGAAGTTTGTTTCGTACAGGAAACGAAGTGAGGTCTTCCGTGTGAAACGACAGCTTACTGGGTCAGGAATAACGGTAAGGGAAGACCTAACTGCTGAGCGTATGATCTTACTACAAGCAGCTATACAGAAATTTGGTTTGAAAAATGTATGGACTTTAGATAGACGCATTGTTGTCAAGACTGAAACGCGCAAGTTGCACATAAACCTCATAGAAGAGCTACCGAGGGCACAGTGAATGATCTGGAAATAAAATATATTACTTCTCTTTTTTATTTTATTTTTAATCCTTTCTTAATTTTGTAGCTTTCATCATTTTTATTTGTTTTTGGTGTGGTACTTGATTCATTGTTTTGTGTTTTACTCACTATTATTAATTTACTAAGTTCAAAAATCAATTTCGTATTTCTATTTTTCTTTTTTTCTTTTTCTCATGGCTTCATTTGTTTTTAGTGTGGTATTTTATATATTATTGTGTGTGTTGAGTATTGTTATTAATTTACTAAGTTCTAAAATCCGTGTGTGGGGATGTGTATGTGTGCTAGCAAGCTCAATTCAAGTCTCAAGATCTCGGGTAATGCGAAGTTTAATTATTTTTATATTTTTGTATGCGTGCGGATAATATTTTACAAGGGTTAGATAGCCCAACTACAATATGTTTTAGTGAGCTATGTTTCATGTATGTTGGTGACCTTGACCAATCACTCCCTTCCCTCCCTTCCTCTACAACTCCTTCAACAGTTATGATACTTCACAATGTACTTGAAAGCCAGCTGCTTTCGCATCAGGTGGCCCACATAAATGCCCAGTCTTTACTAAGCCATTTCCACGAATTCAACAGCTTATTTTCTTCAATATCCTTTCATGCTATTCTTGTTTCTGAATCCTGGCTAAAACCATCCCTTCCTTCTAGTTTAGTACACCTGAGTGGTTATCAATTAGTTAGAAATGACAACCATGAAGGGTGGTGGAGGTGTGTGTATGTACATCAAATATGATATTAAATATAAAGTACTATCTTCATCACAGAGTCCGTACTCAGCGAAACCTGAATATATTATTGTTGAAATAAACCATTCACAACAAAGGCTTATGTTATCTGTAGTGTACCGGCCACCTCAGTTGGTCAATACTGCCTTTGAGACTGCCTTGACTGAGCACATACACAAATATGAAGATATAATAGTAATGGGTGATTTTAGCATGGACTTGCCTAGTAGCAACAATGAAACCTTGCAATTACTGACTTTATTTTCTTCATACAATATGATGCCATGTCACTTAGACGCATCACATCATACCGCAATCTCACATTCGTGGATTGATCATATATATACTTCAAACTCTAATAAAGTGATCTCTTCTGGACAAATCGCAGTCCCCGGAATCTCGCATCATGATCTTGTTTACCTATCCTACTCAATGTGTATGGCTAAAATTGCACCTAAAGTAATCACATATCGTGACATTAAATCCATTGATCCAGACAAACTGAATGCTGATGCTCAATCCATGCCCTGGTACCTGGTCAACACTAAGTTAAATGTTGATGACAGGTTACATCTTTTTAATTAAATGCTCCTTGAATTGTACGATAAACATGCACCAGTAAAAATTTGGCATGTTAGTAGACCACCTGCGCCTTGGATGACTAAAGACATTAGGTTATTGATGAGGAGATGTGACCAAGCATATATGAAATTCAAATGAGAATCTAAAATCAAGCCACTTACAGGCAACATAAATTTTGAGGAGTATAAACGTTTGCATAATAAATGTACCCAGGCCATTAGGAAAGCTAAAGTGGACTTTTCCCTTTCACACTCTAATACTATCAGAGTCCCCAAAAAACTATGGAGGGAACTGTGGAGGATGAGAGTGGGGCATACACTACTCAAAAGCACTCATATGCACATCAGTCCCAATAAACTAAATGAAGAGTTTCTTCACATTCCTAATTTAACTAACAAAATAGCTAGAATACAAACTATAAACAACATTTATGCCTCAAATGCAAGTAATAATAATAGTGACTATAATGATGACAGTACTTTTTACTTTGCCCATTTGACTCATCATGAGGTATACAAATCAATAATGAGAATAAAATTGAAAGCACAAGGTATAGACAAAATTTCAATATTGTTAATACAAACAATTTTAAGAAATTTTATATCAACAATAACTGACTTATTCAACTTCTCACTCATGACTGGACCGTATCCCTCACTGTGGAAACTATCACTTATTACGCCAGTACCTAAATAAAGGAATAGCAAAAGATTTAGATGACTTTAGACCTATAAGTATACTTCCGTCCCTTTCTAAGGCACTAGAATTCTTAGTGCACCAACAAATTTACTGACACATTAACAAACACAAGACACAATTTGTTAAATGCCTATCAATCAGGACTCAGATCACATCATAGTACATGTACCGCGTTGATAAATGTCACAGACGATATTAGACTAGCCATGGATAAGCGTGAGCTAACACTTCATATTCTATTAGCAAAATTGCAAGTATTATTTAATTTCTCTCCAGGCAGTATACAGTGGATGAAATCATATTTGCATGGTCGCGAGCAAAGTGTTATGATGGGCAACACGTTCTCAATATGGCGCCCAGTTGAGGCTGGTGTTCCACAGGGCTCAGTTTTAGGGCCATTGTTTTTTTCTCTATATGTGAACGATATCACTTCTTCAATGTCATACTGTAAATATCACATGTATGCAGACGACCTTCAAATATATATTTCCACCGACCGTTCTTCAATAAATACAGCCATACAACGAATGAATATTGACCTAGCTAAAATAAATGCTTGGTCTGAAAAAAAAATTGGCTTAAATTGAACCCTGATAAAACTCGAGCCATTCTTATAGGAACAAGCAGTTTACTACTGAATGTAGACCGTTCCCTGCTGACTGACATTCGATTAGGAGTATCCACAGTACAACTGACAACAATTACTAAAAACCTTGGTGTGATTATTTATGAAAATCTTAATTGGACAGATCAAGTAACTTCAATTTGCAAGAAAGTTTATGACTGCTTACATTCACTGAGAAGACTAAAGAATTTTCTCCCAGAAAATGTACGACTTATCCTTGTCCAGACCCTAATAATGCCGCACTTCGACAACTGTGACGTAGTATTCAATGACTTAAAGAGACGATCTAGCAGAACGACTTCAACGACTACAAAAAACATGTGTTCGATACATATTTAACTTAAAACGGCATGACCATATTTCTATGTATTTTAATAAACTGGCTACATTTATTAGTATTGCTTCACAAAATATTATCAACATCTCAGCCTCAATACCTATCCTCACGGTTCCTATTTCTGAAAGATATACATAGCTGAGCTACTAGATCAGAATACACTCTACAGATGTCTATTCCCATACATAGATCTCAAACATATGCTTGTTCTTTCACTGTCCTGGCATCACAGGCTTGGAACAAACTAGATAACTCTACTCGTCATCTATCATCTAGACTCCCCTTCAAACGTGTGGTTAAGCAATTCATCATGTCTATTGAGCTAAATTGAGTTCTTGAAACTACTTGATTTTCATATGAGTGTGTGTGAATGAGCGTGCAAATGTTTTTCTACTTATTTGAATATTTCTTCATTAAATTGTATATCAATAAATGTAATAGTGTATGTTGTATTCAACACTGGTTAAGTGGAAGAGAAGGCTGATGCCTTAACTTCGCCAGATAAATAAAGGATATTATTATTAATATTATTATTATTATTATTATTATTATTATTATATTATTATTATTATTATTATTATTATTATTATTATTATTATAACAAAAAACTGAGAATAACAATTTGAGACTAATTCAAATAATCAGCAGTTTTTACACACCCGTATTATTTGAAATAAATTGATTCAAATTGGGTTTTTATCATGGTAACACTGTCCATCACAATTACAAAGACATGTACTTGGGAGAGAGAGTCGTTAATATTATAGCTTGGCCGATCAGCTATTTTGCCAATTAGTCTGATGCCGATCGCCAATCCCCATTATTTTTGTTCTCAATTTTTATAAGTGTATAAAGTAAAATGATTCTTAAAGCAAAAAAAAAAGTTATTTTTATTAGTTTATAATATCCAATATTTATTTGTATGAATAACATTCAGATAGAAACTTTAAAAATGTAAAGGTTTTTTAATTATTATTTCTTACTTTTACTTTTAAGACAAATGAACCTGTCATTAAACCAAAAAAATCACAATAAATAGCAAATTTAAATACAATGTTCATGAAAAAAATAATCAAAGGAGACAAACTTCTGTACACAAGGAGAATACAACAATTTTGATTTGGATTAAACACAGACTTATATACCGGTACATGTTAGATAATTAAAATATTTCTTATTTGTGATTAAATAGGCCTACTGACCCTTTCATCAGACAAAGACAAATTATAATCAGCAAATTTAAATTGAATGGACATGATAAAAAATAATCAAGGCACCCAAGGAAAATATGTCTACACTTATTTTGTTTTTAAATAAAATAGGGATTTTTACTTCCAATGTCAAGTAAAATATGGCTTCATTATTATATTTAAATAACTGTTACTAAGATCATGTTTGCCTAAATGAAAATTGATTCGATAATACAAAAAAAAATCTTGGCAATTATTACACCCGAATAAACTTTACATAAGTAGGCCTTTTAAAAGTATGTTTACTGTTGTGTGGTCTTTAAATTTGTATTCAAAAATACCAGCATCTTGACTTTGTTTGGGTGGAGTCAACTTCTTTTTCTATCATTGACCCAACCCATTGTTCTAAAGAGTCTCTCTGATGCTATGGACCCTGCAGGTAAAGTAAGATACTTGCTCGCCATTTGTTTTACGTTTTTAAAGGGGGGTGGGGGGCTTCTTCAGTAATTCAAAGGGGATTGGTTGGCATGCAATAATGTTTCCAACTAATACCTTTCTAATTGTATTTTGGGTGACATTACATTATTAGGCCTAGTCTGGATATTTCCTTTGGACGCAATTAATTGGGAGTAAACAGAAACCATAGGTCCTGACGCAGTCAGCTCTACTCAGCTTAGCAGGTGGTTCCTCTTCCTCACTCAACTTAGCCTCCAGTTGAAACTGTGCTTCTTTTGAAGATTGGGGGAACTGAACACGATCTTTAAATCTAGGATCCAATATTGTAGCAAATGAAATAAATAGTACAGAACTCCGCATGGACTTTCTCGCTCTATTGTTTGAATATTAGATATTTACTCAAAACTCGTAATGTATGTGAAACGAAATAATATACACTAGCAAACCCAAGCATAAATTGCACTATACTTATGTAAAACTTTTTTTTAGTCCTGGTTTTAAATTTTATAAGTTTGTTTTTAATGAATTAATGTCCTCATTTGTATGTTTGGACCAATAAAAAAGATAATGTTGGGTCCACAAGGGTCAACACTTGGTATTAAAATTTACACTTCCGGCTAAAACTTTCAACATTTTATTAGGTGTTGCAAATCTTCATGCCATTGCATTGCTATTAAATTCCTCATTTATAAATTTTGACTAATCAAAAATGTAAATATTGACTATTGAGTCTAAAATGGATATAGATCATTTTTGTACAAACATTTCTCCCAAGAGGTTTAAGGAAAAAAATACATAAACTTCTAGAGACTTACTTATATGTTCTATGGCATTGGAGAATTATTGCGTTAAAACTAAAGTAGTATCTCTTTACAACTAAAGCTCACAAAATTGTATCAATATATTTGCCAATATCTCAGAAATTGTTGGATTTATAAAAAAATATATTTCATATAAAAGTTTTTTACTTTTAATAGTACTACAATTTTGCTATGATAAGTTATTAGTATCTCAAATAGTTGCGGAGATTCAGAAGTTTCTGTTTCTATAAAGTACCCTAAAATTCATTTTCATGGTAAAATGAAATAAGCCAATTTATTTATAATCTTAATCAACACCTAGATATGAATTTTAATCAAAATCATATTAGTTGATTTTGAGAAAATCGATTTTTTTCTCTTTTCACCCTCTTAAACTACTACTCTTAATTATAAGTTAAAACAGACACACAGACAGACATCATTGCGAAGACCACTTTTTAGAGTTTTAGGGGTCTTGAGACATCGACATCCATCAACATTTCAGGTTAGATTTTCTTTTGCGGTCGCAATACTTTTACCTTTTGTGTTCAAAAAGTTAAAATATATATATATATATTTACATTTAACTTGAAATTTATTGGTTTTATAAAAATTTGCTTCTTATAAAATATTTGTATTATAAAGAGGCCTGCATATTTGTAACGATAAGTAATCTGCATATTTGTAACGATAAGTAATTTCATATCTCAAATAGTTTAGGAGATATTATAAAAAAAGATAATTTACGCATCAGATCGGAGCCCTTAAGTCATTTTACCGAAATATTGAGAGAAGCCATTTTGTTCGAAATATTTATAAATGCTTAGACATGAAATAAAATAAAAATATTTAGAGCTGATTTTGAGAAAATCAACTTTTTCTCTTTTTGCCCTTCAGTAAACTATCCTTAATTTTAGGGTTAAATATCCAATCCCAAAAACCCCTCTGGGCAACCCTATGAAATCCCTAGGTACCAAGTTTTAGCCCAATCGGTAAAATAGTTTAGGCTCTAGTTGGAGGTACAGACAGGCGTGTCCTACTACTAGTCTTGCACGGGCACACATGTCATTCAGAGTTCGTTGGATTAGCAATGATTGATGAACCACAAGTTGAAGTATTTGGGCAGCGCATGGTACATTATTCACTTTGGATTGTTGCAGTGCAAGAGTATGCTCCGTGCATTGTCATTGACTACACTATGCATCTTAGACTTTGAAATACCCCAGTCCTTGATGGTATCATTAAAAAACTCTGCAATGTTTTGTGCATTGTGATACTCTGAAGTAAAGGGAATAACCTCCAAACAAAGCTTTACATAAACAAAGTCTTTGCTAAAAAAAATGGGAAGTCAATGACATAAAGTCCTATTTAGCTGTTGATTGTTAGACTAATGTACCAAACATAGTTTAGCTGTTCCTGTGTTTTATTTCTCACTTCTTCATATATTTCTGGGATTACTTTCCGTGAAAATTTAGTCCTATCTGGTAATTTATAACTAAGCTCAATATAGCTGATTAAATTCTTAAAACCTGAAAAGATAAGGATTTTTTTGTAAATTATAAACATAAATATTTGCTTATATTATTTTGCTGTTTGGCAAAATCATATATATGTTTTAGGTTGGGTAGAGTGAAATGTGATTATTTTATGTACCTAGGCCTAAATGATCAAAACAAGAGGTCCGGGAAACTTTTTGCCCAAGTGTAAATATTTTGATTGGCGTAAAACATTTAATATTGAATGAAAAAAAAGTTTATTGAGTAGGCTAACTTAGACCTTAGGCTTACCAGCATCTTCAACCATACTAAATAGCTGCAAATCGAGGCACATCATTTCTCCACTCCACTTAGTTATCCCAATAGATTTTGGGTGAGAACTGCTGTATTCTGTTATTTGCTCAAATAATTCAGTAATGGTTTTTTGATTAGCATATACTTTCATTTGAACAATACTCCCACTTATCGACTTAGATGAAAAACTATGTGTAGAACCACAACTTGAGGCATCAGAATTTTCACCAGATAATATAGGCTTACTACCTTTTGAAATTTCACTATGGTGAAACACGCTCACATGTCTTGACATATTAGAGGTTGTGAAGCCATGTGAAATTGTTTTGTATTTTTACAAAATGAGCACACAACTTTTGAGTTATCATTTGGATTTATCTCAAAATAATTCCACACAAAACTGTTTTTAGTACTCAGAGACACATTTGAAAAAAAAAAAAAAAAAAAAAAAAATCCTCACTTCAATATGATAAAATAAACAATATACGTGCAATGAAAGGCATTTTTTTATTGAAAGAATATAAAACTTATTTTAATTTACGTTTAACTATTAAAGAAAATGTAAATATAAATATATATTAATTCAATTCATATTGAAATATGAGCAAATAAAATCCTCTGCCAGTGGAAAGTTTTGTACTTGCTTTAGAAGAAAAATAGTTTCCATATAAACAAAATGTGGGCATGTGCGAGATTATTAAGTTGGATGTTTCATATTTTGGGAAT
Organism: Timema cristinae; assembly: GCA_039000515.1. Classification (NCBI taxonomy): domain Eukaryota; kingdom Metazoa; phylum Arthropoda; class Insecta; order Phasmatodea; family Timematidae; genus Timema; species Timema cristinae. The sequence continues at coordinate 82,607,037 of JBCFYV010009882.1, forward strand.
CTTTAACAAATTGAAATAAAACAACAATCTGATAATATTTTATTTTATGACTATTAGATTTGTTACTTTGAGCATTTTTATTTATAATGTGCATATGCATAAATTGGAATAAGACCTACGATAAAAATACATATTCTCATTTGTTACTTTGTTAGGAGCGTTGGTTACCCTTTTATTGCAAACTCAAAATAGAACTTGTGTTTATATATGTGGGAATGGATTATTAAATTTATCTTTTAGTTTTAAAATTAATATTTAATGTTTATGACTAAAGATTTTAAAATATATCCATATATTTTGAATAAACAGCATTAAAAAAAATGAAAAGAGAATCTCTTTCCATGCAAAACAAAATGTAGTGTGCATATACGGTATTCTTTTGTCTGATATTTCATTTTATAAATATCTTTAACAAATCGATATAAAACAATGTCGATCTGCTAATATTTTATTTTTATGGTTAATAAATTTACAACTTGTGAGTATTTGTATTTATTATAACGTGCATAAATTGGAAAAGGGCCTATGGTGAATATATTTACTTTGATATATTTAGTCTGGAATGTTGGATGTGCTGTTTATTGCAAAAGTAAGTCGCTAAGAACTAGCTAATTACTCAAAGATCACATACGGGGAGAAGGGATATTTATATATATCTTACTAATATTATAAATGCGAAAGTTTGTGTGTTTGGATGTTTGTTGCTCAATCACGCCAAAACTGCTGAACGGATTTGAATGAATCTTGGTAGGTAGGTATAGTATGTCCTTGAATAACATAGGACTATTCCCAACCTTTGATTTTACATTAATTTTACAATACTAATGTTTAAATACTTTGCAGGTTAGATGGTGCTGCCAGTCATTTGCTATTTTTATGATAAAAGTTCAATTGTACTTTTTTTTTTCATAAGTTGGTAGAGTATGTCTTGGAACAACATTACATTAATTTGTTTAAACTTTTAAATTGTTGAATTAAATTAAATTGTTTAAACTTTTTGTATATAAGAGGTAAGTGATTTTTTGTGATTTTTATTTCATTTTATGGGTAAATATGAATGTGATTATGATTAAAATATTAATAAACTTATGCTATTTTACCTTACCAATTTTTTAAGTTAGTAAAGTTCTTTTCAAAACTAAAACTTACCATATAACCTGCAAAATATTTCTACAGAACGAAAATTGGAAAGAATTTTGTTGTTTTCACGTGTAAATACGAGGTAACATTTATTAAAATGGTTCAATAGTATTTTTTTTTGGCGTTAGGTTTAGTTTTGAACTTTCTTTACTAACTTTAAAAAGGTGAGGTAAAGTAAACTGGTTTCTTTTTAGGTGGTGTTCAATGACTTCCTCAACTGAGAAGTTATTTTTGTGATCTATCCTCTAAAATTGTTGACAGATGCCAGGGAAACGTAAATCGAATTTGTCACAACGTTCGAATAAAGCTAGAATGATTAAAGTGTCCAGGAGCCAGGAAACTTCAGCACAAGCAGAGGCTAGAAGGCTTAAAAAGGTCAACTTCAGACATCACACAGAGTAACCGAAACTCCAGGGCAGTCAAAGCAACGACATCAACAGCACGCTACTTATCTGGCGTTCCAGTGAGCTTCAGAGGCGCAAGAAGAATCTCAAGTTCGGCGCGAGGTGCAAGCTCAGCGGCAGGTCAGTTTAAGAGCTGCTGAAAATGAACAGACAGAGCAACGACGTCAACAAAATGCTGCTCATATGATGTATCAGCGAGCTGTCGAAACTATAGAGGAAGCCGAAGCTTGAAGACTTGCTGTTGCTGTAAGAGTGGCACTGCAGCGGCAAATCTTCAACAGAAACACGTGGAGCGTTTTTGAACATGCTGCATTAGAATATGATGCAACTCTCGACTACAGCAGTCATAGGCTCATAAAAATTAAGATGATGGACAAAGAGTGTAGATTATGTGGAGCGTTGAAATGGGAGGAGGAAAATCCTGGGATGTGTTGTTCTGGTGGTAAAGTAAATATTTCTCGAATACAGGAACAAGTGCAAACATTAAAAGAGCTTTTCTTATGGGAGAATGAAGAGTCACGTTGCTTTCTGAACAACATTAGAAAATATAATAGTTACTTCCACATGACGTCGTTTGACGCGGATAGTGTCGTTTCCATGCCAGGATTTTCACCCACTTTTATCATTCAAGGACAAGTGTACCACAAAATCGGATCACTGCTCCCTGCGCCAAATACAGAGCCACAATTCTTACAGATTTATTTAATGGGAGATGAAGCAGCATATTGAAAGACGCGTTAGTATTGTCCCAGGAGTTGAAAGAAATACGTTACTAAAAAATACTGAGGATATTTAATGAACATGATAGTTTAATTAAGGAATTTAAAACCGCCATGAAGAATATGTCCGATGAGAGCTGCAAGGTTACTATTCACCCTGACCGTGTTCCACGCGGGCAGCATGAGCGAAGGTATAATGCGCCCACCACAAATGACATAGCAGCCATCGTGGCAAGAAATGAACATACAACCAACTGGGACACGTGCTACACGTGCGGGATAACACGCTGTCCCGCGTTGCTAACACACACAGGTTTTACGATGCCCTACAGTACCCAATCATTTTTTGGAAGGTCCAGGAAGAATATCACTTTGAAATATCTCAAATTAATCCTCAAACTGGCCAGCCTGTGCCAAACAAAAAATTCTACTCTATGGATTTTTATGCATTTCATATAATGATGCATCGAGAAGATTTTAATTTAATTCTTCGCTGCAGGCGACTGTTACATCTATTCCTGGTCGACATGTATGTGAAGATTGAAAGTGAACGCTTGAGGTATATATCATTGAATCAAAGTAAGTTACGGGCGGAAAACTACGTGCATTTGCAAGATGCTGTGAGGAATGATGCGCATGTCAATCCGAATAATTTGGGACAGATGGTGATTCTTCCATCAACATTTGTTAATAGCCCCAGATATCTTCACATGTACACGCAGGACGCATTTGCATATGTCCGCCACTACGGCCGTCCAGACTTATTCATCATGTTGACATGCAACCCCTCTTGGGAAGAGATAACTAATGAGCTAATGCCTGGCCAGACAGCTACAGACCACCACGACATCTTTGTCAGAGTCTTTAAAATAAAAGTAAAAAAATTGATATATCTGATCACGAAAGCAAGAATATTTGGTGAGTCCCAATGCTTCATGTACTCGATAGAGTGGCAGAAACGCGGCTTACCCCACATCCATACCTTACTGTGGTTAAAAGAAAAATTACGGCCTAACCAAGTTGATCATATCATCAGTGCTGAAATTCCAGACCCAGACAGTGACAAAAAATTACACAACATAGTGATCAAACATAATGATCCATGGACCATGTTGTGCGCAAAACATGTCATCTCCGTGCATTAAGGATAGTAAATGTACAAAGAAATACCCCCGAGTGCTATTAAAGGACACGCAGACTAATGAAAATGGATACTCTCTCTACAGGCGTAGAGCAAGACAAGATGGAGGGTGCATAGCCATCATCAAACGTGGCGGCAATGACGTTTTGGTATACAATAGCTGGATAGTGCCTTATAATCCCCTGATCTCAAAAATATTTGATGCACATGTTAATGTGGAGTTTTGCAGCTCAGTCCAGGCTATCAAATACATTCGCAAATATATCAACAAAGGCAGTGATCAGGCAATTTTTTACGTTCGGCAAGCAGGCAATGTGAACGTAGATCCTAGGATTGAAGTGCAAACGTTCAGGGCTGGCCGGTACATAAGCAGCAACGAGGCGGTGTGGCGGATCTTAGGGTTACCATTGCACGAGAGACATCCCACTGTAGCCCACCTGGCAGTGCACCTGCCCAATGGCGGGTGCGTTTACTTCAATGAAAAAAATTTCTGTGAAATAATCACGGCACCCCCTAGAATGACATTGACAGCATTCTTCCACCTCTGCCAAAATGATAATTTTGAAAAAAACCTTGCTCTATTCTGAAGTGCCGCGATACTATACCTTGAATACACCGAGAAAAGAATGGAAATGCCACGTGCAAGGAACACCAAGGAACACCTACCAAGCGCTGGCCAGGCGTGAAGGCTGGGGATGCACTGGGTCGGATATATACAGTGCATGTTATCAACTATGAGTGCTACTGTTTGCGCATGTTGCTCAATATAGTCTGGAGCCCAACGAGTTTCGAAAATCTAAAATCTGCGGATGACCAAGAGCGTGCCACGTTCAGAGAAGCATACGAGGCGCTCAGAATTTTGGAAAACGACCATCACTGGAACGTAACCATGGACAAAGCTGTGCTATGTCACTCGCCTGCAAAAATTAGAGAGATGTTTGCAATATTAGTATGCACTCGCGGACTCTCTAACCGTAAACAACTGTGAGATAGATACAAAAATGCACTTTCAGAGGATAATGCGCACAGATTACAAGGAGCGAATGATGTTTTAATCACCAACGAAGCATTGAAAATAATCGAAGATAAGATCATTTCTATGACAGGAAAGGGACTCGCAGATTTTGGTTTTCCTACACCGCAGCAAGATGGAGAGTTGTTTAGCAATGTAGTCAAAGAGCTCAACTACGATGTCACGGCATTACAGGCTCATATCTATGGCATGATACCACGTCTACTTCCTGAGCAGAAACACATTTTTGATACTATCTTGCAGCGCATACAAAGTGAAGAAGAAAGACTTTTTTCCTCGACCTACCATGAGGTACAGGCAAAACATTTCTGCTTAATATTTTGTTGGCACAAATCCGTAAATATCGCAAAATATCCTTGGTGGTGGCTTCTTCGGGCATCGCTGCGACTTTGCTCTGCGGCGGAAGGACTGCACACTCGGATTTTTAAAATACCGCTTAATCTTGCAACCGAAGAAAATCCAAATCGCAATATCAGCAAGAGCAGTGGTCACGGTGCTCTTAAGCTGCTGTGCAAGTTGATCGTCTGGGATGTGTGCACGATGACACAAAAGAAGGCGGTAGAAGCGTTAAACCGTAGCAATGAGACGCTGATGGGCGGAGTGGTAGTTTTGCTCGCTGGTGATTTCAGACAGACCCTACCTGTTGTTGAGAGGAATACTCCAGCAGATGAAATGAATGCGTGTCTCAAGGCATCACCACTGTGGGCGAAAAACTTCATCTTACGTGCAATATGAGGGTCCAGCTTTATAACGACCAAGAATCTGGAGCATATGCCAGTAAACTGCTGCAAATTGAAAAGGGTCACTTACAAACCAATGAAGAGGGTAAAAATACTTTTACGGCGGAATTTTGCAACCCAGTAATATCGGAGGAGCAGCTCATTTCTAAGGTGTTCCCAAATTTACAAACCAACATGTCTAATGAATAGTGGTTATATTAGAGAGCAGTATTGTCACCAAAGAATTAATCTGTAAATAAAATTAACAAAAAAATATTAGACGGTTTAGTCGGTGAAACAAAGTTGTATACGTCGATAGATACCGTAATGGCAAGTGATGATATTACAACCTATCCCGCAGAGTGTTTAAACTCATTGGAATTATCAGGTGTGCCATCCTATTGTCTTGAATTGAAGATCGGCGTCCCCGTTTTGCTGACTCGTAATCTTGATGGACCCAGGTTGTGCAATGGTACCAGACTACATATCATTGAGCTGGGTATAAACGTCATGAAGTTTTGATTCCACGGATTCCTATTATTCCCAACAACCTGCCTTTTCAATTTAAACGCTTACAGTTTCCACTGAAGATGGCTTTTTCTATGATTATCAACAAATCACAGGGTCATACTTTAAAAGTAGCAGGAATCCACTTAAGCACTCCATGTTTCCCACACGGTCAACTGTATGTCGCCTGTTCTAGAGTATCGAGTGCTCGAAATTTACATGTACTTGCCGAAAACAACAAATCGTATAACGTTGTTTACAGAAACATTTTGTAGTAATATGTAAGTGAAAATGTAAATCTTATTAATATTATAAATATAAAAGTTTGTTATGATTATAATGTGATTGAAATTATTTTATTTAAGAATTTGTGGTTTAATATTTTGTAATTAAAGTAAATAGTAATTAGTGTAATGTAGTTTCATACTAATAAATAATAAATATGTTGTAATTTTAGCTATGTATATCGCAAAAAAAATATTTAATTAATAATCGATAACTTTAATAATATTTATTTCTTTTACTATGAAATATTTAAAAGGGAAAATTAAAAAATTTAAGTCAAGTTAGCATCAAACGGCCAAATTATTTACAGTTAGAACTGAGAAAAACGCATAGATATTTGAAAAAAAATAAAGTTTGATTAATGAATTTATTTAAAAATTAAAATAAATTTTATCAATTATTGCGGGCGAAGCCGCGGCGGGTAAAAGATAGTATATATATATATATTAAGACTTAAAATATACTCATACATTTTTAATAATCAGCATAAATAATTGGTTATTCAAACGCCGATGATTGGATTAATAATCGGAATCAGCCCAGCCCTAGTTAATATTTGCAAGAATAATTACATAAAGTTTTGCATCCACACTTTACAAGTTGTTTGCACTGTTTTGAAAGATCAGGCAAAACTGACCACAGTGGTTCATAGCTTGAGTCTTTCCTCTGTCATCTTCACTTAGCAGTAGAGATGTACGACAGAAAATTTTCCCTATATTTTTTCCAAAAAAATTTCCAAAATGGAAAATATTCAATTGTAATTTCTGTAAAATGATTTCAACTGATTAAATGCAACTATAATGTAATTGAGATATAGATAGCCCAAATGTCAACGTTTATACTTAAGATTAATATCTCCTAAGGTTATTAACACCAGAAACATCATCAAACGAGCTTCACTAGCTGCATGTTCTAACACGCTACTCTTGAAATAGACTAGGCTGCCAATGACAGGGAGATTGGTGTTTGATACCAGTCGGTTACACTGAGGGTGGTTTTTCCTAAATAGTTTTCCACTCTCACGAGTGCGATTCCTCTAAATTCAACCTTCCTCATCCCTAACACATTAGAATAACTAGGACAGGCGTAAACCCAAATAGGTAATAAGACGTGATGCTAAAAAAAAAGTAGTAAAGAAACAAATTAATGGGAGCCTTTGTAAACTCGTTATGTTCATAAATCATATTTCAATTCTTTATCATCAATATGTTAATTAAAACAGGTTTAATATTGGCCTAACATATTGTCTCCCCCCTCCACCCCCTATTCTTCGCACTTTATAACTACCCCTCCCCCCTTACCCAGCCCCATGGCACCTTATGATAACCCACACATCTCTTAACACTATAATTTAAAGTACTATAGGCTCTTGGGGTCACCTCTACAATTTTACAATTTAACCACAAGCCGCCACTGCAGAAAATTTCCATCTCAGGTTAGCAGTAGGATCAGGTACATTAGGAGACAGTTTCTACCATTGATACCATACATAACCTGCTAAAAAACAGCTCGCTTACTTTGCTGTAAAAGAGCAGCTTCATAAGGTGATACACTTTCATGAGGGTGTTTCTTATTGGTAACCATCACTCTTCGACACTCATTGATGGAATTACATGTTCTGTCTTTGCTATACAGCCTAGCATTAAATATAAATAGTTGAATATATTATTTATTACTTTTATAACGTCCCTATTTATTTTGGGTGCCCGGAAGCCAACCCTAACTACTACATTACCAGGGCACCCTAGGGGGTTACATGTTTATAATGGACCCTGAGCGGTAGGGGTTGGGATGGATGGTTCGTGGGGAATGAGGCTAGCGAGTTAGTCCAATAAGATATATTTATCACTTTAGTTAGATGCTAAACTACTACATAGGTATGAGGTAATCCCCATGACGAAGCACGCGCGAAAACCGGACTCGCGAAACTACCCAGAGACCCGCGATCGACCCTCCGGCAGGGGTGAACCGCCAGATCACATGTTACATCGTCACCTCGTCTAACCGGCTACTCCACCACACATGCATCCAGCATGGCTTCCAACATTCAACAACGTGTGTTCTTCTCACACACAAACTTTCTGATCTCGATTTACACCAGTCAGAAGGTCCATCGGTCACACCGTGCTCGCTCGTCAACAGGATGCAAGCTATATGAGCTATATGCTATTCTCAACAGGAAGGCAACCTAATACTCTTGACCTCCCTGGAAATGTACAAGCGTGGGATAACCTCCTACCAGAATAAGCCGTAAAATAATTATGCTTTTACATTTTGTTATCATATTATAAGAAATATTGTCTATTGATTGCTTACTTGCATCTCAGTCTTCATGAACAATCGGAAGTCATCTGCCAAGTCTCTAAGGGCCTCATGGATAGCTTCATTACACATTCATGTTTCATATTTTGTATCATATATGTGACAGGAGTGACACTCTTTTTTGAAACAATGGAAAATACTCATATCAGGTTCAGACAAAGGTCCAAAACACTTTTTTAAAACTCTGCCAAGATTTTTCTCTTGAAGCAAGCATGCCTCTTTGAGCTGACCTCTAATAAAATTGATAAGTTTTATTTAAGTAACAAAATATGTTAATTGTATTAGCAACACATGAAACTATTTAAGGAATTACCTATGTTACTCAAAGTTGTGTCAAGCTGCGTCCTACTCCTCTCCAGTGCTTGCAATTATCTACAGATCTTCGCCACCTATGCTTCATACCCGATTGATAAGTCATTTAACATGATCATGACCATCTATGTTGGGAAGAATCTTGCCATCCATCCCAATGGACTAGAGAGTTTGATGTACAAAATGTTTATCTTTGATGGCCAGGCAGCATGATTCTCTCAATGCTGTCTTCTCGCTCGCTTGATCGATGTTAGATTTATTACCAGATTGTATACATTTGGGCTAAGACTCTTTGTACAGATGTAAGCTCATGAGGGGTAATCTGATCACTGCCTTTATAAACCTCAAGTGCAGCTACGACAACGGGTGTAGCTAGTCCCTTTATTACTTGTTTCTTAATAATTATTATACCAGGACTACTTAAAGTTGGAGAGGTTGAAAAAAAAAGTTAATTAGTCATTGTCACTAACATACCATATTCGTCTTAGCCTATGAAATTAATAGCAGTCACAACTCAATTTCTGAATAGCAACAGTGTGTTACATAGATAAAAGTGAATAAGCGACTAAATTTCCTCATGCTCACTAAGATTTGAGCTGTGACTTATTCCTCTGGTGGGCTTGAGACCAGGGTTGTGCTGAGTCTAACACATTGCCATGTCATCACTCATTGTACACTTTAGTATTTATACTCAAACTTGTGTAAATACGATATTTGTTAAAAGGCAACATTTCGACATTGTTGCTTCACCTCTAAATATTATATGATCGATAACAAATTTACCTAAGCTACTTTTAGGTACAGAAGGAAAAAATCAAGGGCCATATTTCAAACATTCGGAAATAAGGTCCACCCTAATATCCCTTTGTTTATTTTGTCTGACACATGTTTAAATATTTATGCATGTTGTGTGAGCTTGCAAGCTAGTTTTTATGAGATCTTAATTAGTATGGGATATTTCATGATCCCACAATGTTGATAGGTAATAGATAGATTACCTGCCTCAGTGGTGTAGTTAGCTAACATGCTAGTTTCGTATTTAGCTAGACCACCGAGGACGGGGAGATTGAGGTTTGAATCTTGGACGAGTGAGCTTGGGATGGTTTTTCCTAAATGGCTTTCCACTCTCCCTTCACATAAATGCGGGTTCACTCCCTTTTAATTCAACCTTCCCGATTCCTAAACCATTAGAGTAATAATTAGTACTCAAGCATACCCCAAACAGGTAGTAAGATGCGGTGCTAAATAATCAACCATTTTAGTGCTACGCCTATTCCAGAATTTGCGCACAAAGAGTGCCAGAAGCTTGTTAGGTTTTGTGTGTGATGAATGCCACATATATTTCCTCATTTTTGTAAGGGTTTGCAAGAAAATTTGTCAAACATTTATTTATGAAGCGATTATTTTGATTTTTCTATCATGTTGATCTGTATATACTGTTCTTTAATAACAATAAATTAATACAATTTAATTAAAATTATTTAATTTCTAAATTTCAAATTAAATTTTAATCTTTTTTCTATTTTTCCCAAAACTAATGCTAACTAACACATTTAAATATATATACACACATTTCAATATTATTTTGCTGTGGTGCAGTTAATTTTATACAAAAAATAAAGCTTTGAGTATATAAAATTATATAAATAGGAATTACAAGAATTTTTTTTGATACCCTGTATTAGATATTTTTGGACCATTATTGCTTACATTATAGCAAGATTTATTATATTGCTTACCTCATGAATAAATATTTGGACCTACACATATTGACTTTTTCAAAAAAACCTTTTGTAATGAGTAATTTAATAATTTTTAAAAATATTATATAGGTTTATATAGTCATTACACTTATTTACTTACATTGGTAAAGAAATCTTTTCATTTACATGACATTTTACAAAACTATTTAAATCAGTATGAATGTGAGCTACACTTACATTTTCCATGCAGCTCGTATGTAAACCTGCGTTGCACTTAACACATTGAGTATGTGACCATCTGCCATTGTAAATGTACTAAGCTCCCAGGTCCAATAACTATTTACGATTAATTTTTGTTGCCAACCTTATATAAAATAATAGAGGGGAATATTCTCTCTCCAGTGATAAAAATGACAATACTACACTATAAGCTAAAGGGAGAACTATCTCAAATCTGGAGAGCCGACCTCATTGTCCATGGCACTTTTAACAGTAGTAGGCAAAGCCGATCAGATCAGATCATGGCAATTTTTGCGATAGTAGGTGCAGCCGATCAGATCGGATCATGGCAATTTTTGCAATAGTAGGTGGATCCGATCAAAGCATGGTACTTTTTGCAATAGTAGGCAAAGCCGATCTGATCGGCTCTTGGCATTAAAAGGGTTAATAGATAGATTTAACACTGGCAGACATACCTAATGGCTAGTGAAAAATTAATGTAACTGCCCGTTGATCTTAAGATCCAGTAATTTAAATAAACACCATATTTTAATCAGCCTAATGCTTCAAAGTTATCTAAGACACAGAGTGCAGGCATGAACTTAAAAAAAATTGACTATCTATGGTAATATTAGGAAATTCCTCACCAAAAAATCTATATTAAAAGTGTTTAACATATCCAATTAGAATGAAATAGTTTTTTTATTGTTAAATTTCTTTGCTTCTAGGAACAAGACATTGTATAAGTGGCTGATCTTTATTGTGATAGCATGAAGACCTTGAAGACGGTTTCGTAAGACACTATGCCAAAGACTTGCAAAATCTCAACTGAAGTGGTTCATATTCCTAATCTCAATGGTAAAAAAGTACCTGGCACACCTATAACATATAATCATTTTATATGTGAGAATATTGTCAAATTATTTTACTTGTGTTGTGATATTTATTATATTAAATAAGTTAAGAACTGGAAAAACATAAATAAAATAAGGAATATTTTAGTAATGTCGCACAATTCTAAAGGGGTCATCCTTGAACCATGTAATACTTTTTTTTCTTACCTTCTTAGCTCCCCCAACTCCTCTGTAATGTTATATATACATTTAGTCTAACCTGATTTATGTAACTTTTCTCACCAAGAGGGAATACCATTATTTTATGGGGAAGTTTTTGTGACAAAAAGAGGTATTCGTAGCACTTTAAAATGTATTTAAGATCATGAATCTATATTATTTCATAGAGTATTAATATTTATAGATAACTGCACATACAAATAAATACAGAAGTCATGCTCAATTATATCAGGCAAAACCTTTGCTCTATTAAGGTCATGGATGTCAGGTTTGTGATCTAAGAGCAAGACAGCAATACTATGTACTGACTAGGATGGCCCATTTCTCTAGTGGCGCTACATGATAACATTAAAGTGTCCACATCCTATGCTTAACGTTGGGGGAAGAAATCTTTCCTTATATTGTACACTTTTTTATAGTAATATCATATAGGATTCTATTTAAACACTTCTAAGTATACAACTTTTCTAAATTATATTTTGGATTAGTCTACAATTTTTCTTTTATTAAATTATCAATACCCAGACTCTTGTTTCACTCCAACATCGAGGCTGAATCCTGACATCACTTTCAAAAAAGACTAGATGGTCGATGAAGTCGAGATTGAGGTTCGAATACCGGTCGGGTGTACTCATAGTAGCTTTTCTTAAATGGTTTTATACTCTCCCTCCATGTTAATGAGGGTATATTACCTCTAAAATTCTACCTTCCTCATTCCTACAATATTAGTTTAATAATAAAAAATAAATATAATAAATACAATAATTTGACTAAACCACTATAGAAAATGCATACTAAATAGAAACCAAAAACATCTTGTGTAATAGTTATTATTATTTATTTGTCACACATCTTACTACCTGTTCAGGCTATAAGAATATAATCTACCAGCATTAGTATGGAGGGAGAGTGGAAAACCATTTAGGAAAAGCAACCCTTGGTAGACCCAACTGGGAATCAAACCCCATCTCACCGTAGCGGGTGTATTTTATATATATACATCTAAATATTGATAAACTAAAAGTGCAAACTTATATTCTCAACACTCTAGATATTCAGAAGTTATATTTGAGTATAGGATCTGTGCTACATAACACTTTGATGTACCCACCCTACCCCCATCTAGACATTAATAAGAGTTCTTCCCACCACAAAGCGTTACATGGTTTATGAACGACCCCAAAGGTGGGACTTTACTTTGTCACTACAATCCACAGAAGAAATATTGGAAAAACAAGATTGGTAAAATTTCTCAACATAGTGTAAAGGTTTACTTTCATTAATTCCTTGTATTTTTTTCTTTGGTTGTTTTGCGATAAAATTGGTGTGATTACATTACATTTAATTAACGCAGATAACAATTTTCAAACCAATTTACTTTTCACCATTAATAATATAAGAATTTACTGTTTTATAAATTTAAATGTATTTGTTATATACTTTTATAATACAAGGTTTTATTTGATATTAATAAACTTTTAGCATGTTATATTAATTTTCTTGTTCTAATACTAGACTTTTTATAGTACTAGTTTGGATATTTACATTTACATATTTCTAACTAATAAAAATGTCGTACAAATCAATCATCTTCTTGCATTTATTTAATTTTTATGAGAATATATGTCTGAACAATAATAAATATATTTAAATAAAACACACAGCTATTCTTGAAACAGAGCCTTCAAATGCAAATTAATTCCATTCAAAATATGCCTTCAACCACACATCATTTGAACTAATGTTGCTTATTTAAGATAGCTATTGCTTGTGGTCTTTTACTTGAAAAGAAATTAACTGTGATTTTAACTAACCAGACATATTTCTCACTCACAAGTGAAGGCTATTAATAGTGATAGTCTTATATCTATAACTTGAAATCAAATTAACTTTTTATTCTAAATTAATTAACACACAATAATACATTAGTGCAGCCAGGATTGAAGTTAGGGGGTGTCCAATTGAATTACTTTCCCCAATTGTTGACTTTAATAAATATTCATTACAAATAGAGTTGTGGTCAAAAATAATTTAAATACTCACTTTTTTCGCTACCATTTCATTCATCTCTCAGAAAAGTTAATGACTCATAACTAGAGCACAGATTTTTATTTAGTAATAACCTACCAAATATAGACATAAATATGTAGCAAAATCAGTTGACCTATGATATGGTGTGGAAATATGTAACATTGAATAAACCTTTTCCCGTGATAATAATGCCTACATACACAATAGAAACTAAATTTAATCTTTTTTGTTTACGATTTGTATTTCATTATCAGTTGGTTTTATACCTCTTAAATTAACTATTAGAGACTAAATAAATGGCATTATATAACTGATTTTAGAAATTACATTACCACTACAAACTTTCAATGTAACCCCCACTGTTGCCAGCTCTGTGAAACAAGTGAACATCAATTTTTAAGGTCAAGTTCCTAGAATATTTTTTTCTGTCCAAGTTTAAATTTTAAATGTTTGTTCTCAACATACGAGCCAGTATTAATATTAGTTATATTACACATACGTATATAGACATTTTTGGTATTGTATGCTTTTCCTGTATTACTGTGATAGACTTAAAATCAAAACAAGTTGTTGTCACATCACTGGATTTTTAAAGTCCTTTTTTTTTAAGACATATAAATGTTTTGCTAATTTAGGTTAAGAGAATAAGTTAAGTCACTTTTATTTTAGGATTCCTTAAGTCTTTATATTTTGTTTTGCAGTGGTAACTGTAATAGTCTGCCCGTGTTATGCCTACATATACAATAGAAACTAAATTTAATATTTTTTGTTAACGATTTGTATTTCATTATCAGTTGGTTTTACACCTCTTAAATTAACTATTAGAGACTTTAAATAAATGGCATTATATAACTGATTTTAGAAATTACATTACCACTACAAACTTTCAATGAAACCCCCACTGTTGCCAGCTCTGTGAAACAAGTGAACATCAATTTTTAAGGTCAATTTCCTAGAATATTTTTTTCTGTCCAAGTTTAAATTTTAAATGTTTGTTCTCAACATACGAGCCATTATTAATATTAGTTATATTACACATACGTATATAGACATTTTTGATATTGTATGCTTTTTCTGTATTACTGTGATATACTTAAAATCAAAACAAGTTGTTGTCACATCACCTGAGTTTTAAAGTCCTTTTATTATTAAGACTTATATAAATGTTTTGCTAATTTAGGTTAAGAGAATAAGTTAAGTCACTTTTATTTTAGGATTCCTAAGTCTTTATATTTTGTTTTGCAATGGTAACTCCTACATATACAATTGAAACTAAATTTAATATTTTTTGTTAACGATTTGTATTTCATTATCAGTTGGTTTTATACCTCTTAAATTAACTATTAGAGACTAAATAAATGGCATTATATAACTGATTTTAGAAATTACATTACCACTACAAACTTTCAATGTAACCCCCACTGTTGCCAGCTCTGTGAAACAAGTGAACATCAATTTTTAAGGTCAAGTTCCTAGAATATTTTTTTCTGTCCAAGTTTAAATTTTAAATGTTTGTTCTCAACATACGAGCCAGTATTAATATTAGTTATATTACACATACGTATATAGACATTTTTGGTATTGTATGCTTTTCCTGTATTACTGTGATATACTTAAAATCAAAACAAGTTGTTGTCACATCACCTGAGTTTTAAAGTCCTTTTATTATTAAGACTTATATAAATGTTTTGCTAATTTAGGTTAAGAGAATAAGTTAAGTCACTTTTATTTTAGGATTCCTTAAGTCTTTAAATTTTATTTTGCAGTGGTAACTGTAATAGTCAGCCCGTGTTAATAATGTCTACATATACAATAGATACTAAATTTAATACTTTTTGTTAACGATTTGTATTTAATTATCAGTTGGTTTTACACCTCTTAAATTAACTATTAGAGACTTTAAATAAATGGCATTATATAACTGATTTTAGAAATTACATTACCACTACAAACTTTCAGTGAAACCCCCACTGTTGCCAGCTCTGTGAAACAAGTGAACATCAATTTTTAAGGACATTTTCCTAGAATATTTTTTTTCTGTCCAAGTTTAAATGTTTGTTCTCAACATACGAGCCATTATTAATATTAGTTATATTACACATACGTGTATAGACATTTTTTGTATTGTATGCTTTTCCTGTATTACTGTGATAGACTTAAAATCACATTTCCTTGATTGATTTTATATTTGAATATGTCTGTCCACTTTAAATAAACAAGTTGTTGTCAAATCACTGGATTTTTAAAGTCATTTATTTTTTAAGACTTATATAAATGTTTTGATAATTTAGGTTAAGAGAATAAGTTAATTCACTTTTATTTTAGGATTCCTTAAGTCTTTTTATTTTGTTTTGCAGTGGTAACTGTAATAGTCTGTTCACTTAATTCAAATGGGGGAAACGTCTCTAGACACACCTAGTCTTTGTATTCACTGCAAATTATGGCAGAGAGAAAGAGAGTTAATTTTCTAACATTATGTGTATTTCATTACTTCGGACAAAAACAGAACGAATAACAAATTTTGATCAGGTCCTATATATTTTCTTAGTTGTTTTAGAAAAATAAACTCATTACTTACTTGCTTTATTTCAATTTTATTTTTATTATGAATTTTCCATTGTATTTAGTTAAACTATTCTAATAGAACTGAGAGTGAAAGGATAAATAATGTCCCACTATGCTTGTTTGTTCTAAGTTTGTGTTTGTTTGGAGTAACATTTTACTTTATTAATTGTGTTTTCATATCATACGAGCCACTGACCTTGAACACTGCCTATGGGTCAGATGGGAATATTTCTGCCCTGGTTCAAATTAAGTTGCAAGTTTACCATATGTTCCGGTAAAGTTTGGTAGCAGCTCTAAGCCATAGGGGTTTGCTGTTTTCCCTTGAGGTTCCAGTAAGTGAACTGTGAGGCTTACATGTCAGCGTCCATTTCAACGTCTGATGTCACCAACACTCACACTCAATATAATAATATAGTGCGGTTAGACACACCCAGTCAAAATAATTTAGCTCAGGTAAACACTCTTGTTTAGTTGTTAAGCCAAAAAATTCACTTTAAATTTTTGTCAGTGTTTTTGGACTGCGTTCCTCTATGTAATGACCAAAATAGTTCAGCTCTATTCTCATTTTTGCTATAAATCGGTGAATATATTTTGGGGTTAGGCTCCTAATCATAATTTTTTGCCTTATGTTTGGGGGAAATTTTGGTACCTTTCACAACTATTTTCTGGAGGTTTAGTTTAATTCATGGTTTGTCTTGGACTTGCATTAAACGCAAGATTTTGGATTGTTTATACCCTCTAGAGTCGGAGAATTTGCGCAGGCTATTTGTGTAGCGCTTTCATCGCCCTGATGAATCCAATTTGGTTTTTACAAACAAACCTTCCATGTTTAACCCCCATAGTTGGCCTCCTTGATTGAAAGAACTTAGTTTGCCAGCAGTTAGGTCATTTTAAGAGTCCTATCGGGCGGTAAGCTGATAGGTTGTTGTTGTAATCATGATTCTGACGTGCAACATGAGGCTTACACATGTGAGTTCTAATCCATGCCTTGGACTATTAGACAAAGGTGCTAGTGCCTGTATCATAAGTTCTGAGCTGTTGTCTCAGATTTGTAATAATAGAAGATGCGTGCTTGTGTAAGTATGTCTTAAAATCTGAGCCTTAACTAATGATTGTTCTCTTGTTATCTATCGAAGAGTGTTTCTCTCAATTAAGATCAATAGATTTGCTTGGAAGCACCACCTTTTTGTAGTTCCAGAGTTGCCCTATGATGCAATATTAGGTATTGACATTATTGACAAAACTAGAGCTATTGTCGACATATTTAGAGGTTGTGTTTATTTAGCTTTCATGCCACTCATTAAGGTCACGTTCAGCAATGTTAAGCTGCAGCATAGGCATTTAGTTGTTGAAAAAGAACAGGTTGATGTGAGATCCATTCTAGTGAAAGTCAGCCTTTCATAACTTAGGAGGATAGTGGGATTTATAGTTTTATTTACATCAAAGCCGCTTTTCTCCAATGTGCTCTCACAGAGTGGTCCAAACAAATCCTTTTTTTTTTACAAGTGTACGAGTTCAGTAGAGTTTTCCTAGGTATCAAAGTAGGCAGTCAAGCTCTCATCAATGTTCTTGATCACATTTTCAAATCATAAATGTAAATTTGTGTTTTACTACCTCGACAACCTCTGTAATTCCAACACTGAGTGAACGAACACCTTGGTTCATGTGGAGATTGTTCTTCAAAGATTAAGGGAGCCTGGGTTGTCTGTAAATCCCGAGCCTGTCAACGGCTCTGGCCACAGTGGCCCTACTCCTCTCGAAGAAGTCCAATCGCAGCTACCCTTGTGTTCAGAATGCTTTCCACTAGTTTTTAAAGTTTTTTATTCAACATGGGTGATTTAAAAGTGTTGTTTACTGTGTTGGAAGATGAAAAGTTGGTGGAAACAATTTCAAAACATCCATCACTGTATGATCTAGAGAGCCCTCTCTACAAGGATCAAGTTAAGGATAATGGGTGGAAAGAAGTAGCAGATTAATTAAGAAGACCAGTTTAAGAAAGCCAAAGAAAATTTATTTATAATAGTTTAAATTTTTATCACATAAAAGTGTGTTAAAAATAATAATGTGAACATTTTTTAATATTATTGAACAATATTACACTAGTAAAATATTAACATTAATGTGCTTACAATGGTTTTCATCTAATTATATTAGATATTTTTAGTAATTTAATTTACTATAATTATCTATAAGTATTTATTGGGAAGAGTCTGTTCTTCTGACATAATTAGTTTGCCATACGGTTTTACCTTGAGAACTTTTGAAGTATCCCATAAATGAATCTCTCACATAAAATTCATCGATGTTTGCTAAGCCACCAGCTCTGGTAAATGGCATGACATTTTGAAATGGCATATATCAAATTTATACTATGGTTTATTCGAGGTTTCTAGATATGCATCTCTAAGAAGGTTGTGTAGTCAGCATGCCACAATGATCAAATTGGTCATTTTTGGTTTCAAAGCAATCGGGGTGTAAAATTCTGAAATATCTGGCTTCTCAAAACAAATGAATTTTCTAAAAGTCTTCATTGTCTGGCGAGTTGATAGTTAAAAATTTCTTTTTGTTCGTCAGCACTTTCGACAGGTCAGGGAAAAGGTTTCATCACATGCTTTTGTAATCTGAAGCCTTCATCAACAGTAAAAATGTAGGGCATTACTTTGTCAGAGTTGGGCAGCTTACAAGGAGGGGGAAATGTATCTCCAGTTCTGACTTCTCTTCCAGTGTTAGACTTTTTAAAAATTCCACTTCCCATACGAACCAACATCAATAAACAGAAATTTGTAATTGGCATCGACGATAGCAAGAACAATGGGGAATAATGTTGTAAACATATTTTTAAATCATAATTTTCTTATTTTCATATAATATCATTCTTTTAAAAAAATATATGTCGTTAAGTTAAACTGATAAATGTTCACTATATTATTATTAGCACCGCGTCTTACTACCCATTCGGGTTATACACACTTATGCTTATGTGTAATGGTAGAGTGATTGTGAGATGAAATGAAGGACCTACAGTTTAACGTGGAATCCGAACGACGGTGGAGGCCTGGCATTCCCCACATTCACAAGATGTCTTGTCAGAGGTGAAGGAAGGGTTTGGAAATCAGATAAATCTTTGCCGGGACCGAGGATTGAACCCCGGCCGCCAGCATAGAAGCCTGACACCTTACCTCTAGACCACCAGGCCACCTAATGTTCACTATAAAAAATACTCTAAACATGTTGCGTCTTGCAAAAAGTGTTGATTAGCTAGTGTTGGGAAAAATCCCTCTTCCCGTTTGATTCTTGGACCCAAGACGCCTAACCACCATGGCCAAGAAGGTCCAGAATCTCTTCCCCCAGAAATATTGAAAATGGTTGACTCTAGAATAATGGTTGTCAAACAATCATTGTTTTCAGTTATCCTTAAGTTATCTTGGGAAATATCACGTCCCCTCAACTTCAATCTTCTTATTTTTCAACTTATCCATATCTACATACATACACAACTAATCACACCGGTCCATTACAGGTATGCAAGAAATTCTTCATGAATTAAAAAAAACTTTATACTTAAACCAACCTCACTAACATTCTACACACTTCCATAATATGGAATACTATTCTTGCATTCACCTTTTGCTTTATCAACATCCGTACACAGTCAAATATGCTATTTTATTATTAAAATTCTTAATGTTTCTCTTTTTCACACATTTGTCTACAATATTTAACCATGTCTTACATGGCCTACCCCTCCCTTGTCCGCAGTTTTTCATACACCTCCTCAATAAGACTACCACAACTTTGCCTGACATAATCAAAAAACTAATTGCCCTATAATTCTTAGGGTCAATGTTTCAATGTCAGGTTAAAGTACTTGTTAACTAAGTTGAGGTTTAATATAACCTCGAGTTAAAACTTCAGGTTAACATAATTTACTGTTTGAATGGCTTTTTATATGGAAGTTAGTTGACTTAATAATTTGTTGAATGCAGAGGTTGGTAGTATATTTTTACTCAAATCTTACTTTAACAAAAATATTTGTTAGTGGAAATGGGCATAAATGAATGCTGAAATGTGTTAATTATCATTATCTAATCTAATTTTAAATCCATTTGCGAGTTGTTTACATGTTTCAGACATATTCTACTATATATTATATACTAATATTCCCTCCAAAAACTATTACATTATTTTAAAATCTACTTAATACATTTAATGATTTATTTTATCCTGCTTAAGAATAAACTAGTGTGTTTAAAAAGGGGTGTGGAGGGTGTGCAAAAACCAGTACATATAAGGCACTTTTTTATACGAACTAGTAAATAAATAATAATTTAACGTCATCCTTCCACTCAAAAGGATACGGATAGTTGATTTAAGTTAAAAACAAAATTAATAGAAATATTTATGATAAACCATTAAATCAAAACTCACCTAAGTCACAGGGTCTTGCCATATTGCTGAGCAGGATCCTAATATTTCAAGAAAAACGTGTTAATAATGCTTGAAATATTAGGTTTTGACAGTTTGGAATAGTTTATAATAATAAGGATTACTAATTGCATATTATAATACTTTAATAACCCGGTAATTACCATTAACTTAAACCTAGATAATTCAAATTAAAATTTCAAACAACGGTTTAATATCTTGGTTTCTCTATGGTTTTTGTGAGTTGTTTAAATGTTGCAAACACAAAAAAAGTTTTCAAATAATTATAGTATGAGTAAGGTATTTTTTGATTCTTTGTATCTTTGTGAAGGAAATGATTGTACACAATAATTTATTACTTTCTATTTTGTATGAATAAAAGTGTCTCGTACATGCCTGATTTTATGCACCATCACCCTATATGTTACCACAGCTGTTTGTGAATATGATTTTTAAATGACTGGGTTAAGGTTTTAAGTGAAACTTTAACTAGTGTAGGCTGTGTAATACAACTGGACCTTGGCCTTTATTAAAAACATTGACAATTCTCTCCATAAACTATTACACTACTAAGTAGGGCCCTGGAGTAAAACTAGTACATAAAAAAGGGAAATATTTTATACCACAGAGCATAGGCGTAACAATTAGTTGCAAGAAGGTCCTATACAGCCACTAAAATTTTAGTTTTTAAACAATAGGCTACCACAGCTGTGTGTGAATATTTTTTTCTCAACTAATAGGTTAATGTTTCAAGTGAAAGTTTAATAATTGTACGGTAAGGGACTTAATACAAATATGCCAGACCTTTATGAAGTGCTCGAAAAAGTAATTAAAAATGCAAGTAAAAGTTGTTTTTTCCACATAACTATGTAATATTTAAATAAGTAAAGCATTGTAAGGACCCACTTTACAATTGACATGAATGGCTACCTAATTATAGGCTAGGCCTACTTATATTTTGGCCAAACTATTAAATCCAAGAATATTGCATTAATATTTGGTTTGATATTAATGATCACCATAAGTCCATATATTTTTCATTTATTTGTTTTATAACTCCAATAGTTAGGTTTTCATTTGTTATCTTTCAAAACTATCTCCAATAATCTCTAATAAATCAGTGGCAATAGTTTTCATAACTCTTAAACTTTTTTGTTTAAATGTAGCTCAACAAATACTTCAAAATAATTATTATATCTTATTCAAAATGTAGGATCTTTATGCTTGTTAAAACACTCCAGCATATCATAAATATCTGAATCAAATAGCATAATTAAACTTTATTTTAACTAAATCCAACACACATTGGAATGTTTTAAACAGTCAGCTGAGTGGTGGCCATGTTGTTCTCTATGGTAATTAGCTTAAGGTTTACTCACTAACCTCTACACCTTTGAGTTAGGGAAACCTGAAGTTTAAGCTCATGCTATGTGATAACTTAACACATTGAAACAGGTAATAAACGTGTCAAGCTGAGGTTATAATTTATCCTTGACATAACCTGACATTGAAACAGTGGCCCTTAGTCACGCTTATTGTCTTTACCTTCATACAAAGAACAGTGAAATATACTGAATTTCAGCGCACACATTGAACAATTCACACAATCTGGTAAGTAGTTCCATAACTCCACACACAAACAGTTCAAGTTCACTTATGATTTCTTCTACACATGCAGCACTGCCATTATTTAACACTTCAATAGTTTTTAAAACCTCAGCCTCACTAATTATTTCACTCATCATCATATTTTCCCTATTTTCTACTACTTTTTCGCTACACAATTGCTCAAAATAATCCCTCTATTGCTCTCTTATACAGTTTTCATCCCAAATCATCTCACCACATTCATTCTGAATATTATAGGCCTTTTTTGGACTACTTGTTTCATTCTTTACCCACTTCCATACAGCTTCATATTTCCTTCAAAATCATCCTCTTAATTTCATTTGCTCCTTACTCTCATTTAATAATTTCTTTGCATTCATCCTTTTCACTTTATGTCCCACGATTCCTATGTTGTGTTTCACTCTTCAGAGCAGTTATTTGTTTGTACATATATTTCTTTTTTCTCACAGCATCTTTCATTCAACCATCTTTTTTTAAGTTTCCCACCACCGAAATTTCACACACATCTTTTGCGCACTCACCGCCTCGGTGGTGTAGTTGGCTAACGTGCTAGTCGTGTTGAGCTCGACTGCTGAGGATGGGCAAATCGAGGTTCGATTCTCGGTCGGGTGAACTGGGGGTGGTTTTTCCTAAATGGTTTTCCACTCTACTTCCACACAAATGCGGGGTCGCTTCATCTAATTCAACCTTCCCAATTTCTAAACCATTAGCGTAATTAGTACTTAAAGTGTATAACCCGAAAGGGTAGTAAGATGCGGTGCTAAATAATAATAAAAAATTTTGCACACTTAACTATGGCCTCTTTTATTCTGTTCCAAAATTTGTCCATACCATTAGCATTTATTTCTACACTACACTCCACTCATGCTCTTGTAAAGTTAAATTTTCACCCAGCAAGCTTTCATATTGCGCTCTCACATGTTTATCTTGCAATTTTTCTATTTTCCCTTTTGCTTGCTTAGTTCTCTTGTGCTGCTGCTTCCTCACAAAATTCATACATAATTCAACTAAAGATATCACCATTCCACATTCAGCTCCATGAAAGGCCCCGGCATTCTTAGCTAAACTAGGTCTCTCATCAAAACACCACATCATCAATCAATGATATTGACCTTTGCCATGTATATAAGTGAATAGCTTTGTACTTACACCAAACCATGTGTTCAACACAAAAAATCCTTTTTTAAACACAGACTCACTAAATTATTACCATTCTCGTTTACCTTGTCATCACCATACCATCCTAACACTCTCTGAATTCCTCTTTGGGTACTCAGTCCACATGCATTCAAGAATTCATTTAGCACAATCCAAGACTCCATTAACACATTCTCGTCTTCACCCTCCACAAGCTCATAACCAGTAACTAAAATAATTCTATGTATGCCTATTTTCATACATACCCATTGAAGTCTAGATGAAACAAACTCCTACTATCTCACAAACAGCTTAGAAGTTGGGATTAGGATTAAGCATGCTCCCTGACTCTCTCTTATCCATTAATCCACACCTGACCACTATGACGGGCTACCATCACTCGCCATCAAAATATCAATTTTTCTTCCAATCATTTCTTCTAATAGATAATTCAGTCTATCACACATTTATCTCATATTCCACGTTCTATGAAGATGGGCACTGCAAATAGGAAAGTCATGCTCTTCGTCATCAATTGTACCACACATACTGCTCTCCACACACTCAGGACCATCGAGCTGTTGTTCCTGACCAAGAACACCAGCGTGCTTCAGCCTCTGGACCAGGGGATAATCCAGCATGTGAAGGTTAAGTACAGCAAGATGCTTATAAGTACAGTAGAACCTTTTTAATTCGAAGTCCAAGGGATATCTAAAGAAAATCGAAATATCCTATGTGTATCCAAACTGTTTGTACACATGTAGCTTTCTTCTCTGGACACAGTTTAAAAAAATATTTAATTTCACTGATCACATTAAAAAGTTATCTTTGACATCTAATTGAGATTCAGTGAATCCAACTCTCCATGATGATATTCTTTCTTTTTTAAGGTAAGTCAATAAAGTGTTTGGCCATATTTCATATTCTTTTGTGACAACACTTCTTTTTCACTCCCTCTCCCAATTCTCTTATCACTTAAATCTTCTTGGTTCAGGTTAAGCTTGTGCGGGTTCCACGCTTAAGACACCATAAAAACACTGTAATTTACACTTGTCAGATGACAATGAGCTACTGTCACTGAGAGACAAAGGTGCCAGAATAGGACAAGCAACATAAATCTCCACCCTTCCATGCTGGGCATCAAGTGATGGCACTGTCAAACATAAGTGTTTAAAGCAGAGACTAAATATCCCCTATTCTAGGAAAACTGCTTGCAGCTGGTGCAAAATTCCCCGCTTTCTCTTTTACTATGAGTCAATAACTCTTAACTGTATTTTACATTCCTAGGATTCTTGAGTTTAATTGAGATTGTTAAGTTGTTTGAAGTGAGTAGAAACTCGAAAAAATTAACATTATACTGTATAAACTTTAAATTTTCCAAATATTTCCTTCTAAAATTTTAATTAAATGATATTATTTACCAATGATTTAATAAGAATTTTGTGGGGAATAATCCAACTATTTGAATTAAAGCAAATTCAAATTTGCCAGATCCTACTGTAGTATGGCGGGAAAACTTGACATGGGCATCATAGAAGTGGGATGTGTTCAAGGCCATGGAAAGAATTGTCACTAGTTGGAGGGCTGTGAGATCGGTGGTAATTGCCAACTGCTTCAGACACACCCACTTTGTCCCACTAGTTGACAAAAAAGGCTGCCATTCGTGTGCCTCTCACCGCAGACCCAGACGAACCAGCGCCAGTAGACGCCAAGCCTCACCATTAAACCACAGCCTGGCCCATTGACAGCACATCCATATGTCTCCCTGACTTTCACTCAGCTGTGCAACGAGGAAACTTTGACAGAAATTGGCCCCAGACTTCAGGTATGAAAAGTACATGACAGCAGATGATATCACAGCTTGAGGCACCTGCGACAACACCGATAGTCAGGTGGCAGGAGTCCAGCAATGAAAAGGGAGAGGAAGAAATGGAAGAGCCTGGAAACGTCCCCACGACGAAAAATATCGTGTAAGCGGGGGAAGTCTATGCAGTACTTAAGCGCTAGCGAAATGATGTCCCAGTTTTATAATGTAAAAGACTTAATCAAACAAACTGGTGCTAAGAATAAGCAGGCCTCAATAATTGACTTGAAGAAGTAGTTAATTTTATTTCTTATTAATCTATTCTCTAAACAGGGGTTCTCAACCTTTTTAGGTCCATGCCCCCTTTTATACTGTTGTAGAAGTCACGTCTCACCCCCGTTCCCCAATCCTTCTATGCTTTACAAATAATTATTGAAATATACCTACTGTGATTTAGGTATTGGATTGATTAATTTAAATCAAACTTCACCCCAGAGTTGTTTTATAATGCTTTTATTTGTACAAACATTTAAGGAAATATACAAATTTTGTTAAGACACTTTAAAGAAAATATGAAAGTTATAAAACTATATTTTAAAACAGGTACACTTTTTATTAAATTTTTTGTCTTTAATGATTTCATTATTTAATGAGAGGGCTGACACTGTTTGTTTTTGAAGACAATTTTTGGGATGTTTGGTGTCAATTGTGATAATGCACATCTTAGATCACTCGCCCCGACCAGCCTTGGTGAATATTTTGATTTGATATAAGCAATTATAGAAGAGCCAGACTCTCATCGATGTATGTGGAGAAAAATTGCACCAACAGCCTCCATAGCAACTTGTGGCTACATAAGAAGATAGATCAACCACAAGTCTTAAACAGTCATATTTGAAAATTCTGCTCTTGGAAATCACATTTAAGGTTGATGGTCTGCTCGTGAAGGTAATCTGGGAGTATGTCCATTTTGATATTGAATGAATCTCTTACCAAATTAAATGGTTAAATTGACAGTTCTCCGAATTGTTGAGCCCTGTAAAAGATGAGAAATGAGGTTTAGGACTCTGGAGATAGTATTGTCATAGGAATATATTTTCTAAGAAAGCTTAAATTTCATCATAAGACTTAAGAATATTTTTTGTCCTAGTAGCTTCAGATTTAGATAGTTAAGAGATTCATAGAAGTCTGCTAAGCATGCCAAATAAATACTGCATTTTTCATCTGTGAGCCCTCTAAACAGATTGTCTTTCCCAGCACTTATCAAAAATATCTCAATTGCTGACTTTAAACTTAACAACCTACCAAATATACTACCTTTAAAAAACTAACAGACTCTGTCTAGTAAAGAAGAGCTTGATGGTCACTGTTCAACTCCTTACACCAAATCTCAAAAAGTTTTAGTGTTCAGAGCAATAGATTTTACACAGTTTATTGTTTTAATTGCCAAATTCAAAGCAGAGCTTAGTGATTCAGGCAGAGTCTTACAAGCCAAAGCCTGCCTGTGAATGATGCAATGAGAACCATTTATCTTAGGTTTCTTTTCATTAATGAGTTGAATAAAACCAGTTTGACAGCCCGTCATAGCTTGTGCCCATCAGTACA
Source organism: Timema cristinae (assembly GCA_039000515.1). Classification (NCBI taxonomy): domain Eukaryota; kingdom Metazoa; phylum Arthropoda; class Insecta; order Phasmatodea; family Timematidae; genus Timema; species Timema cristinae. The sequence continues at coordinate 82,633,810 of JBCFYV010009882.1, forward strand.
TATGCAAACCAGATTTTACTAAGGAAGAATTTTAGCTTCTAAACAGTCAGAGTGGGAAATAAATCAACAGCATTTGTTGTTGTTTTGAGAGTTTGAGAGAACAATATCTCCTCCATAAATTGTTTGCCATCAATAGATCGACAATAAAACAGCAACTGGGAATGCTGGGAAATATCAGTTGTTTCATCACAAAGAAAAGAATGGAAAGTTCTTTAATTATTCTGATACTTAATTTTTCAAATATCAAGACATTTCACCAATTCTGAGTTTTAATGTATCGTTTGACTGATATTTTTGCATCTTCATTACAGCTTTCATCGCCAAATACAATACTACAAGCATTAAGTAAACATGGTTACACAAGAAACTCACCAATAGTATGTAGCTTCTTATCTTTTACTGTCAACAAGGTGATCTTGTAATAAGCTTCCACGGCCTTTTCATTTTCAAATTGAAATCTTTCAGTCTAATCAAGTTTCATGTGTTTTAGCAAGTTCATCTTTAGCAACAAAAATCTCAGTTGGTTTGTCCTTAAAACTAGGGTTATTAGTTAACAAATGATATTCCAAACTCCCTGGAAGCATAGCATCGTTACTCAATACAAAATAACGCTTTGAGGTAAATTATAACCATTTTTCTATATAAAAGTAAATACGTATTTAACCGTTAAACGCTCAGCGCGTTGATAGATTAGCGCGCCAAGTAAAGGCTAAAATACTCACACGGCCGATCCATCATCACCAGCCAAATCTAATTTTTTAATTATATATTATTACTAGATGTCACCATAAGGACTGTATCATAAATATCTAATAAAGATCTAGTTAGTATTTTCTTCAACAGAAAGCACTAATGTTTATGAAAATATCTTTTTTTAACAAATGAAGTTTGTTATTCTCACATGTTTACACCATGGCGCGATTACGTTTCTGGTTTACATGTTTCTCTTTATTTAATGTGTATTATGTGTTTTGAAGTTTATATTTATTTTCATTCTAAAGTTTATTTATTATTTTGTGCTTATTTTCTTCATAGTTATTTTTATTGGAAGTTATCTATGCCTAAGTGTTAGGACAATATTTTGATTTGATTCTTATCTCGGCAATGGCTGGTCTAAGTTCTAGGCTAAATGACTCTGATATATTAGATTATTTATACAGTATAGTAGTATTAGCACCGGTATGTCCGATTTTCCTGCCACGGAGAGTGGTAGTATTGTGATTTTGGAGTGACGTATTTGTCATCACCTCGTGTGTATGAATGTATGGTGACGTCATGGAATGCATTTCATCTAGACGTCACATAATATATCATATTTGAATGGTGACGTCACCCCGTGTGTATGAATGTATGGTGACGTCACATTATATATCAGAATTGAATGAATTATAATATTAAGTGCCAGGTATAGTGACGTCATAAAATAATTAATTTTGCAGGAGTGTGTACTTTTCACAGTGACGTCATAAGATAATTAATTGTGGTTGGAGGAGGTAGCTAGGCTAGAGATATTTAAATAATAGTGACAGTATAACGTCTTGTTACAGTGACGTCATGGGATTTCGGAGTGACGTATTTGACGTCACCTAATCAGATTTGAATTAATTATAATATTAAGTGCCGAGGTACAGTTAATGCATTACGACAGTAGGACGTTTGAATTATTAATGACGTAATATTTAATTATACACTAAAAGGTTATATTGCTCTTACTACAGATATATAATTTAAATGAGAGGGAATGATTACTAGAAATGAAAAAATAAATATAAGTTCTTTTAGATTTAATTATAATTAAAAAAAATACATATTTCACATATAATTTCATATAATTGTTATATTGAATACATAATACAATTATGAACGGATATTAGTTACATAGTATAATTAAAGGTGCGTATAACCCGAACGGGTAGTAAGACGCGATGCTAATAATGATAATATAATTAAAGACTTATTTTTAAATTTCTAATTTCATTGGAATGTTTTACTGATTACATAAAACAATTATGCGGGTATACACAGAGTATAATTATAGATAGTGTTTAAGAGTTACTTTTATTTCAATTTTAAACCAGTATTACCAAAGATTAAAACTATTAACCGGACGTACAATCCTAAGCTTGATAGAATTGTCATCCCCGATTCCATCATAAATTAATACAGACTTTGATTTATTAACAGGGTCTATTTTCTCTATTGTGCAGATTTTGGAAAACTTTTTAGGCAGGAAAAAACCTACGATGTTATCTTTTAATTAGGTTTTTACATAAATACCTCTCCCAAATCTAGTATCTCTTTCGTCAAAAGACATAATATGTAGTTTTGTGTTCTCCGTTAAACTTCGAAGAGAAATATATTGAATGTCAGTCTTGGCTGGGTTGAACTCCTTTATAAACTTGTCCATACCTTGAAAAAATTCAAACAAATATATTATAGAAATAATAATAAGACAGAAAAATTTAAAAAAATGAGAAAATAAAAAAATTATAAAAACCTTGATTTACTCTGCTGCAGGTTTATCTGCACTCAGATCAGCCCGCTTAACTTGTAGGTTGGTATTATGCGTCTCAGAAGCGACGGGTAGATCGAAGTCTAAAGCCGTGTCTTCCCAATTATGCAGGCACTCTTAAGTGCTTTCGATACCAGTCACTTAAAACTTTGCAATAACGTTTTGACCCACAGGCGTATGACTTTTTAAAGTGAGAAAAGCAATCGGAACTACAATAATGTATCGTGCGTTCAACGCAGGAGTCTTTTAGAATCTATAATACACACGTGTAATTATTAAAACAATCAGTTGTTCCGAGCTCTAAGCATCTATCTCCATCAGAGTACTCATCCAAAATATATATATCACCAATAAGCTATATAAAATGATCTTCACCGCATTTACAAACACCACGACGGCCTCTCTTGTCCGCTATATCGAAATAAGATCTACTTGTAAAAAGATTTTTAGATTGACGCTCAATATGGCGACGTTTAAATGACTGGAGGTGGCTGTTTAAACGCAAGTCTTCAACTGATTCCATTTTACTAATTCTAATGGCTTAAATACACGGCGTATTTATCCTGATATTTCTAGCTCTCAAGGTGAACAACATCTACTATCTATCTTTCTAATTATGTATTCAACTTAAATCTCACTACCAGCTAGCTATCGAGTCACGATTATAAAGATCAATGCAGAGCTTGTACCTTTCTAATTAGATATTCAGGTCGCTTCTGAAAAGTTAACTACATTTGACGGAGCGGTGTGGAAATCAACACACGTGATTCTGAAAGTTTAATTACATTTGACGAAGGTGTGTAGAAATAAACACACATGCTTCTGAAAGGTTAGACACATCTGACGGAGGTGCAGGAAAACACATTGAAATGGCGACCTATAAAAAGTGAGTTTAACTATACCAAGTTATCATTTCATTGCCATCTTGTCGGCTGAAAAGATGTTTTCAAGTAAAAAAAAACATCGAGATCTCGTATTTTGGCAAAAGTAAGATCAATTATATTATTATTTCTCTATTTTTTTGTGTGTTTCTCTAGTGTACAATTTATTAGTTAAACTAATATTTTTTATTTTTCTCCATACTTATTATTTATTTGTTTTATTTAAAAATTTTTTTGTATGTTTCTCTTTTCTCAATTTATTATTCAAACTAACAATTAATTTTTTTTTTCTTTTTTGGTGTATAACGAACAAACATTTATAACTGAGGAATCTAGCGACAATGATAGACCCTCTACTTCAGACATTACCAGACAACGCGAGCACATTTTTGATTATGTGGGGGATACAAACACTGATGACTCAATTACCATAATAAGAGAGACAGGACGAACGTATACTCGGTTCAACCCCTAAGGCAGGGATATTTTAGTTCGATTCAAGACTTTGATTGCGAACGTGAGTCCACTGCATTATCTAATGACGTGTTTCTCAAACCTATTAGCATACTTGCTTAGAGGTACGGCACCTTACGATTTAATTGGACTCACGATCACGAACACGGAGAATAACCTTGATAAACGGGTCGGGGTTTCGTACCGTAGATGTGATCAAATTGATGTGAACAGTATTATGAATACATTAACAAACGTCATTCAAGGTAACGCCATATTTGGTATAGCCGATGTATTGATGATTAAAGTGAATCATATCAAAATGATTATGGGCAACGGTAGAGCATTAAAAATAAGGTGTCTTCCAAACGATTATCTAAGTCACCATAAAAGGAGCATTGTTTTTTTTAAATCATTGACGAATTGTTTGGCGCACGCTATTCTAATAGCGATAGCCAAAATCACAAATTATATTAATTATAAATCGTATATTCAGGGGAATAAAATAAAAAATGTGGTAGATGATCTTCTCCCAAAAACTCGTGTAGATTTATCCGAGGGAGGGGGGCGCGAACATCTCGATAAATTTCAACGTTATTTAGGTGACGAATATAAATTATGCGTGTACAATACCCTCTCGACGGTCAACGGATTGTGGTATGAGGGGGCTTCGTCTTCGACTAGGTACATTAACCTACCGTACGATGACGTCACGCATCACTTTAACGTAATAATCAATATGGCGGCGGCGTTTTCAGTTCGGTATTTTTGCGATGGCTGTAATACCGGCTTTGAAAGAGGTGCAAGACATTCATCTAAGAGTACTTGCCCCAAATGTATGTCCATACCTCCGTGTTTGTATGCAAGCGAAAAAGTGTATTGCAGTGATCGTAACAGATTCTTTAGGTCTGGCACGTGTTACACTAGCCATAAATCGAATAAAATTGACGGTAAGATAACAGTTTGTGATTTAAGACAGGTGTGTATTACCTGTGATAAAACAAAGGGGGGTAATCACGAATGTTTTAAATCATACTGCGCGACGTGCAAACAGAATAAAGAAAACCCACATCGTTGTTACATGCAGACGTTGAGTCGAAAGGAGCTCGATGATAATTACCTAATGGTATTTTATGATTTCGAGACTAGACAAGATTGCGCTATAACCAATGATTGATTTGTGCACACACACAAAATTTTCTTCACGAACAACACTATTGTGTAAAATGTGAATTTAACAATATTATGGACGAGGATTGTGAACAATGCGGGAAACGATCTCATTCATTTTGGGATAATCCGGTAGATGGCTTCATCGACTACCTAAGACAACCGAGGCCGTTTGCCAATAAGATTGTTTGCCTTGAGCATAGTGCGAAAGGATTTTACGCTATATTTATCCTGAATAGATTTCTATCACTAAACTGCACCCCCAAAATTATCGCGGACGGAACTAAAATACTCTGCATTGACAATGGACCACAAACAATTTAAAGACAGCCTATGTTTCCTACCTATGCCACTGAGAAAGATCTCGAAAGCGTTTGGACTAGACTGTAAAAAAGAACACTACCCCTATCTGTTTAATACAGAAAAGAATTTAAATTATATCGGTGAGACGCCCGGTTCCGAAATGTTTGGTGCAGATTATATGAAATCGGATGAGCGAAATTACTTTATGGTGTGGCACGCTGAGAAACTACGGAAGGGGTATATATTAAATTATAAGTCAGAGCTGGAGGCCTATTGTGTGGATGACGTAAATGTATTACGCAAGGGTTGCCGTACATTTCGTCATTTATTTCTAAATTTGGGTTCGACAGACGTGTATAAGAATTGATCACCATCTCGTCGGCGTGCAATCGGTTATTTAGAAAACTGTTCTTAGCCCCCGATACGATAGCCATCCTGCCCAAGAGAGGATACAGGTGCGGTGACAGACAGTCAGTGAAAGCCATAAAATGGTTAGTCTATCTGGAGAAAACCCGCCCCGATATTCACATACAGCACGCATTCAACGGGCGTGAAATAGAAATTTTGGGCAGGAAGGGGGACGGCTCCTGTGAGATGACGAGGGAGATTTTTGAGTTTGACGGTTGTTTCTTCCACGGGTGTACATGGCTTTCAAAAACTGTGACGTGACTATAACAGGGATGAAAAAGACTCTCACCGAATGATACGAGTGCACTCTGTTGAGAGATCGAGCATTTAGAGCCGCAGGGTACACTGTTACAACTATGAAAGAGAGTGACTTTGACAAAATACTGACTAAAGACACTGAACTAGATCTATAGCTAAACAATCATCCTATGATTCAAACTGCTCCGCTCAATCCACGTGACGCACTGTACGGTGGACGGTGTGAATCTATGACATTACACTACAAGACTAACCCCGACGAGAAAATAGGCTATCTTGATGTCTGCAGTTTATATACTTGGGTATGCAAATATTGGTATACGTTCTCCATCGCTGTCTGCGTCTGGACTGATGACCTGTAATCAACAGTCGTCACAATTAAAGCTAGTCTCGGTGTCGTCTTCGCTGATTGGACAAAATTTATACAATTTCTCGGCGCTGTGAAATCTGACGAATCGTGCCAAAGCGTTTGCATTTTTTAACGCGCACGGGGTGATGTTCTGACAAGGGGCGGTACACCCCCAACAATTAGAGTAGATCAAATCAACAAAGGGACATTTATAGTCCTCGCGTAGTGGGATGAATGTCCGGCCTGTGAGACGGGACAAGAAATTCCCTTTTTGTTTATTATATGCGTAAGGTACGATGGCTTTATCTAAATTTTGGTTTAGAATTGGAACCAATTTGGAGTAGCACAAGCCGGTGGTTTTATTGAATTGATAGCACGAGGATTGTTTCTCATCGATGAAAACTATGGCTAGCTCGGTGACCACCCACTCCTTTTTAGAGTTTACGATAAATGAAAAATCAAAGATGGCCTTCATGATGATGTTCATATGTCAGATAATTGAATACAAATGATTAAATAAAATTCTAGTATAAATTTTATATCTAATGCTGGAACACACGTCTGGGCACCACTGCTAGTACACCTTGTACAGCGGCCAAAGCGACGTTTGAAAAGCGTGACGGCAAGTCGGTCGTTCTTGCACAAGTTGGCTGTTGAGAACTGGTCTGTGAATCTACTCAGGCTCCAGCCGGCATCCTTGGCAACGGCAAACAGACAGCAATAGTGGCCGCACACACCGGACGCTATTGCTTGGAGTCTTTTTCTGTTGTACGTCCATCGTGTCGAGTGTTTATTCATGAGTATATTCATCGGTACGCTCGGTGTTCTGGCATATGTATCAAAATACTCCCCAAATTTGGAAAAATATAGAACCACCCAATGTGGCCCGGGTTTAGTGTGAGGGTCTAGATTGACCACAAATAAGGCGGAACGAGTCAAATTTTGAGGTAATTTGTCCGACGGAAATCTCCCTTTATAGATTGAAATTTTGCCCCGCAGCAGTGTGTCTATTTGATGCGAATTCATGGTGTTAATAATTAATTTTCACCTCCCGATTAGAATCTATCGACACCGTCCCCTCGTACTCAGAGTAAAACAAACAGGTTATGGCGGTGTCAAGGTCTGTCTTGAACTGTAACTCAAATCTCACGTTCCCCTCTGTCTGAAGGCTGGTGTGCGAGTCCTGTCCTGCACTGTCGGGAGTCAAGTCGAAGGCCAACATAAAATAACCTATATTGAACATGTCTCACGTGATTAAATGCCCGTTGTTTTGATGGTGTATGCCCAATCCCGAAAACAATGTGTCATAGGCGAGGGTGGACGTGCCGACGTTGTCAAAATTTATCAAAATGGGCAAATGTTTTTGGATTCCATTTACATATAGGACGAAATGATCAAGGTTTCTATGAATGAGTTGAAACGGATTCGTGTTCAAACTGCCCACAAACACATCGTTTGACACCATTGTGAATAAAACAATTTTAGGGATAACCCCTTGAATAACATTGTTTAAACTCACAGACTTGGATCCCTTGGGTACGGTCACAGACTTTACGTCCACCCGATATATATGGTATTGGGCCGGCTTTCGTAACAGTGTCTTTTCTATAGCGAGTGAAATAGTCGGCACACTTCCACGTGTTTCACAAAGATGGTGGCGTCTAAAATTTTCAACCGCACGTCGGTATTTAAATTGTCCGCGTCTGTGAGCAGATAAAACTCTCTTTTGTTGCGAATTAATTTAACGCGCAACGATACATTTTTCAATAGCAAATGTGAAATATTAAATATGTCGGCGTGTAAACGTCCCACCACGTCGACCGGATGTTTTAACAAGTCTAATCTCGTGGCAAAGCCTTTGTTCTCTATGGATGCAGCGAGTTCACCGTTAGCGGCAGGGGTATCTAAAAACCACATACCATTCACTAGGTGCGTGTCGGAGGCGTCTCTACCGTAATTAGTTAAAGTCTCTAAATAAGCCCTGTAAGCATAGTTGTCTGTCGAGTTTGTAATAGGTGTTTCGTTGAGAGAGATATTGATTTGACTGAATAAAGAATTTAACAAGTTGTTGACGCATCCGATTTTATTGTCGGCTGCGACCGGTGTCCCGTCCCCTTTCACCAGTTGAATACGAAGATATAATTTAATCAAAGAGAGGTCGCGAAAGTAATTGCCATCTCCGGGTCAAAAAAACTCTAACTGAGCGTCATTGTCCACGGAAGTGATGGGTTTGTATTCGACCGCTTTATTATTTTTAATTACCGTTTGAATGCATTTTTCGTCGAAAAGATCGAGTTCTGTTTTTGAACACTACATAATTAATCGAAAATATATTTTTTAGCTCTCTTGTTCCCTCTTGCTCTAGCGCCCACCTTCGAATGAAGTCGTTTACGCTTTTTTACCCTTTTTAAGCAACGTCCCTCGACCGCCTGAGTGACGCGCTTTTTAACTATATCACCGACTTTATGACCGGGTTCGCGTGTCGCTATGTCGGCCAGAATATGCGAACCTGTTTGTAACGCTTGTTTTCCCACCGCTTTCGCCCCCCTCATAAACAACGGTTTGACCAATCGAAATAATCCGCCTAAAAACGATCTGAGGCCACGGCCCCTCTGCATTCTATAACTGTCGTGATAGACGGGACCGATGTTTTCTCATTCTCCCTCCATTGTTAAGACTAAGTCAAATTACTACCCCTCGTATCTATTTATCTAGTTTTTTCTCTATAAAATGTAAAACCGCTACAGTGGGCACGGGAACCGATTGAAAATTCACTCGTTCGCCCAACTTGGTGTATAAGCCTATACTTATAGAGTCAAAATTACATTTGTAAATGGGAAAATAGAATATAGGAAAGAACACGTGATGCGCGGTGGCAGAGGGGAACTGTATGATTCTAATACATCTTACATACGAGTCGCCTAGCAACTGTGGTACTATAATGTCTGTGTACACAAAGACAGGCTCCATTTCGATTGAACTAGAGCCGGGCAGTTTACGATTAGGTCGCAAAATTACCCCCTTAATATCCTCGCTCATTAAATCCCTCATATGTGTATTAACCGCATTAAGTGACTCTATGTTGGGTAGTCTGTTTCGAATGGTTGTAATTAAGTCTCCGATGCCCACATAAAGACGAACAGGAAATTCTATTTTAAATTTTCTTTTCGCCACCGTAAATGAAATTGTGTTTTTGAATCGTGTAGTTATGGGTGACTTGTCGGGCGTCCATGCACCCTTTTGTTTTTTAATCTCAGTTAGCACATTTTGATCGCGAAGAATGTACCATTGAAATTCAGATATTAAAACCTCTAGATCGCCTTTATGATTTATTGAGCTCTTAATTTTATTATAAAGCTCCTTAAAGGAGGAGAAATCTTGTTGAGGAAACGAAACACGGCCCACTTGGGTCACCACGACGTTTGCCGTCAATTCTTTATCTTTGGATAAAATGTTATCTTCGAGACTTTCAAAACCCACAGGAAAGGATAATTCAGCTAGTCCCACCTCCAAACGGTCGTGTTCTAGCCGTATGGACTGTACCAATTTTGTAGTATAGTAAGAGAGTGAATTATTCTCGTAATATTCGGCGCTCGAATCCGATTGTGGTGCTACATAAAACTTACTCATATTTGTTTAATGTTAGACGCAGTTACCCAGCTGTTGAAAGAACTGTCGAATCCTTTACACTTGACTAGATGATGTTGAATGCCTTTAATCCGCTTACTCTGTACTATTTTATCTATTTTAAAAATCGTTGGACGACGCACGCGAACTAGTTCGTAGTTAGAAAAATGTCCCTCAATAGGCCGCCCCTGGAGATCCTGTAGCGAATAGACCGGTTGGGGAAGTCTAGGAATTACTTTAACTATGCTAAATATTTCTCGTGTAAAATTAGCCTCGTATCCTTTGTCAAAAATCATTTTTTCTTTACTTATGCGCACATGTTCGCCTACCTTGAACAAAATTTTCCCTATTTTAATTTTAGCCCACTGCTTTCGGAGGCGTAATAGTATTTTAAGTACGTGAATAGGCTTGACTGAAGCTGGAGCCAATCCTTTAGTCGAATGAACACTAGCGTTATAATTTTGAACTAGCTTGCCCAGCACATCGACGTAGTTGTGAGTGTTAAATGCGGTGAAATATTTCCACATTTTAGTTTTCAGTGTGCGATTGAAACGTTCCACGACGACCCCCTTTATATCTGGATTATGCAAATGATAAAAATGAACGCCCGCTTGTTTCAAAAAGGTTCTAAATTTAGAATTTAAAAATTCCCCACCCTTGTCCGACTAAATCAAAAGGGGGCGTCTTTCCTTAAAAATCTGTTTTATCGCCACGGTGATGTCTGCGCCCGATTTTGTTTTAAGCGGTATAGACCACTCTTATTTTTAAAATACATCACTAATGTTTAGAATATAGTTGACGACGCCCTTGTTGTCCTTATTTAAAGCTCTCATATCTACTAGATATATATCCCACACTTCGTCGATATTGGTCACTCTGTACGGGTTACGTGGGAACCTTTTTCTTAAACTACGGTGAAGAGTGTACGCGTCCTGCCCGGTTAACCATTCGTCTACATTTATTTTATCCAACCGACTATCCTTTTTAAGTTTTGCGGCGGTCGAAAAGGCCGACGGTCGCGGGAGATTGTAATATAATTTTTTTAACGTGGCGCTCATCTGAGCGTGTTCCAAAGAGGTCTGGCGGGAAAAAGTTTAGAAATGACTGTTTTATATTTTAAACCTCTACTGGACGTTATTTTCGCGTTAGGATCAAAGTTTTGTCGATAAGCGCTCCAGGCAATTATTATGTCTTTATATTTTTTTAAATCACTCTCTGTAATTATATCTTTATTTACGTTTCTTTTGGTCAACAACACCCAAAGTCCTTGCGTGCCCTTATGGTGTGTGTTACCCAGGTATATATCGTTATCGTCTAAGGTGAAAATTGAATTGCCTATTTTAAAAGTATCCCTCTCTTTTCTAATTCCAAATATAGGGTCTGTAGACTCTCTCCTGTGAACGTACGGTGATAAATATTTTCCGGCTATGCTGCCAAACAGGTTGGAGGAACCTGTTTCAATTTCATCAGATTCTGCACTAGGCGCGAAATATGATTCCCCTTCAACCCACCCCCCTCCTTCTCTGGCGAGTCTATACTAATAGGACTGCTTTGATATGTGGCCTCGTCTGAAAGGAATCTAGGTGGATCCGGCTATCTCCTAACTAAAGGTCGTTTTCTTTTTACTTTTCGTGTACCTCGTGCAAGGTCGACCGGTCTACGTTTTAATACTGGTGGGCCCACAAAGGGTATTTTAATTGGTTGTTTCGCTCTCTCCCTGTTTGTTAAATAACGCTGTTGATGCTTTCTAAAACTAGCCAATCTTTGATAATCGTAAATTTTTTTTCTAGATTTCAGAATATTTTTCATCTGTACAAAGTCGGAAGAGTCGTCATCGTGTTTATATCGAAAAAGATCGGGTGGTACGAGAAGCATCTGTTTAAGTTGTGTCATATTATTTAACCAATGCCCCGTAAAGGGCGAAAAGAATAGCCGGTAGAATGACGCTTAGGAACGACGATTAGGATTGAACGACGATATTTCTTTTTCTCTTCAACGAAACACCGCTGCTAGCCAATTTCCGCATACAGTTTTTATACTTTATTAATTTTCGCTTATCTCTTTTACTAATTTTAATATTATTGTTTAATGTGTTTAACGAACATTCGCCGAGTGTTTTTATAAACATCCGGGTCGACGACTTTAAGAATAGCTTTGCGCAATTTAGGACTGGCCGTTTTCAACACTGAAAGTACGTGTCTATTTTTCTTGACTAGTTTCATCTAGTAGTCTAGTGGGGACTAACACTTTGCAAATAGTGTCAAATATGTCCGTTTTGAAGCGCAGGCGTTCGTCCGCGTTCTGACTCAGATCGAAGAATAAATATCCGTGACGTGATTCGGTCGCTTCCCTATAGATTCTTTGTATTTCGGATGGATTATCCGGATAAACTTGTCTAGCTAGATAGTTTATTTGTGTTTGATCACGCGGGTTTTTAAACACCATAATGTATTTAGCGTTTAGCGAGATGTCTCGAGACTTACTCCCCTGATGGAAAAGATTTTGTGTGATTAGAATAACCGATAGGTTTCTATGATGACTACCCTTGCTAAAAAGTTCGCTCACTTTGTTCGAATACACCTCGTTCATTAAATCGTCCAGCACGATAAGTTGAGGCCCAGCCTTAATTTTAAAATCGAAATTGTCCGGTACACCTTTGTGTAGTGTGACGTGACTAGATAATCGCCAGGGAATAGAATTGTTCTCGCTGAAACACCATAGAATTCTATCAAATTTATCCACACTGCACACCTGTTTTAAATTTAACAGAAAATTCTCTACAAAAGTAGTTTTTTTCGCAATTAGACGGTCCCGCTAATATCAGTGTGAAAGGCTGTACAAACACAGACAGCGATGTGCACTCGTCTAGTGCCGCATTAAAACTAAAAAATAAAAATAAAATTTGTAAATTTATAGAGGTGGTGGGGGTGGTACCGACGAACCATTCCTTAAGAAATTTAACATTAGACAGGGTGAAAATCGAATTAATTTTTTTATACCTATGACCGAAACATTTATTACATTTTTTGTCGTTCATATCTTTAAGTGTGGGACATCCCAAGTTTATCATATCGATAACATTTTTTTCCATGGCGAGTATTGTCATAATAAATTTTCTCTTCTCGTCCCCCTTTCCATAAATTATATATGAGTCCGTAGTGGTCGTTTTCAAAAGCGAATTAAATAGATTGGCCGACATATCCCCATCGTCCCATTGCAGGCCGTGATGGTTATGTGTGAGCCAATCACACTGTTTTTGAACATGGGGAGGTAATTTCGAAAAGCAATAGGGGTACTTAAACGTCCAGTGGTGAGTCACCCTTCCACACATAGACAGAATACTGCATTATTTTATAATAAAGGTATTGTCCTCATCTTTGAAACCCTGTAAATCTAAAATTACGTTGGTCATGTGTTTGTTGTTGTTATTGTTGTTGTTGAACCAAAACTGTAAAGGAAAAACCAATTTACAGTCAGTGTGCGGAGACCACTGTAAAGGAAAAAAACAGTTAACCGCCAGTGTCCAGAGACCGCTGTAAAAAAACAGTCACGTACATAAATATCACGCCTAATTGGCTCGTCTACGGTGATGTCGACATTGTTGACATTTTTTCTTTATAGACAGCGGTCCATCAATTTGTGTTATCCCCATATTATAATGTTCCAAACAATATTTATAATCTTTCAATTCGTGCTGCGTAGAGGGAGAGAGTAAGTTCCAAGCGCGATTTATATCTCTAAACGCGTATGTTTTAATAAATTCTATAGGTAAATTATTCAACTCCGCGGCAGACATCAGACACAAATCCTGCTTCTTAGAGTACGTGAGGATGGACGCGTTGATTTTATCCATTATACTAAATTACAATTACCGATTACACGATCTTTTATAGGGATGTCACTCGATCCAAATCCTCCCTCCCCCCTTTGAGTGTTTGATAGCGAATCAGTGTGTTCAACTCTAGGGTAATCAATTTTCACGCATATCAGTTGAGCAATTGTATCACCCCTTTTAATTCTGAAAACAGTGTCGCCGTTATTAATTAGTAATACGCAAATATTACCACGATAGTCTTCGTCTATAACCCCGGCCAAAACATCTATCCCGTGGTGAAGAGCCAGACTAGATCGTGGAGATATTCTACTGTACGTTCCTGCGGGTAATATAATAGAAATATTTATCTTAACTAAACGCCTGCACGAGGGCTGTATACTGCAATTGTACGGAATTTTCAAGTCTAGACCTGCAGAGTGTGTTGTGGCTCTAACCGGGAAATGCCGTTTTTATTTATCTTTTTGTACTTTAATAAGGATGACACTAGAATCAGAGAAAGAAGAAAAATGTAAACGTATAAGTTTAATTTCAATTTGATATGTCGGCCTAGTTATTCAATTTCATCCATTAGTCGTCTTGTCATGTCAATATATATTTGATCAAACACCTGATAGTTTCTATACCACGTGTTAACCTGTACACAAATAGGGGAACTGTCTGTTGGACAGAAGTCATTAAAGCACCTGCTTTCACATTTGTGTAATGATAACCTTTTTACACCTGTTTCTGTGTGTGGTAGTATCACAGTAGAGTGGTCTATGTCTAATTTTAGTAAGGTAAAAATTATGTCATCATTAAATTCTTCGTATAATGTCATAGAATTGGTATCGGTTTTACAATTTTAAAAGGGGAACAAGTACAAACACGATTCCATTTTGTAATATTGTTAATGTCTGGACGTTTATTTCTGCGAATTTGCATTTGGCGTAAACGTCCACATTCCAAACGAATATTCTGGATACTGCCATCAGTCACTAGAAAACAGAAAGAGAGAAAAAATGTGTTAACTATAGCCGTAGGGTACGGATGTGTTGTTATTTAATCTCCTACGCTTAGTGAACACAATATTATAATTTTTTCTCTCCAACTGGGAGACAACGATGGGACCTTTGTTTCTTTTAATTTTTCGTGGGTTAGTCACGTGTACGGGGTCCATGTCTTTCAAAATCATGTCTTTAATAGTAGTAAAGTTTACAATCTTTGTGTTTTCGTGGTTTGGTGTTATACCCCTGACCTTGGTGGTGGACCTGTATTCGTTCGTCTCGGGGACAAACACATTGTAAGAATAATTTTTCGGTCCACTGGAAACAAACTCTGTAATGTACGCGCTCTCAGAGTAGGAGGTCAGCTCGTTTGTCATGTCACCCAACCTGTCGGTATCGTGTACGTTTCTGTCGGTCTTATCACACTGATAATGGAGTCCGTGTCACAGTAAAGACAAGAACCGCCCAAGTGCCTGAGATATGAATACAATTTCATACGGGCACCGGTGGTCACATAGGCGGTGATAGGCACATTGGCCGTATCGAGGGGAAAAACAGCTTTGTTACAGTAAGTCCACGAGACACAAGCAGCCTTGTCATTGGGTAAAATAATGTTGAGAACCTCTGTGCCAGGGGTGGTGGGTAGGGAGAAAAAGTCTTTTGGGTTGTTCACAATGGTGGTCTGTGTCTTGTTCTCGTTCAATGCAAATCGTCCCCAGAAAGAGTTTAAACACAATTTGGCGAGTGCGCGCTTTCCTGGATTTTTAACAATTTCGTTTTTATCCAGCACTATTCCCTCTGTTTTGTAATACTCGCTAACGGAATTGTCCAGTATCCAGACGCCTCCTGTTTGATCTTGAGGAACTTGTTAATATACTCTACAAACAGTCCGCCTTCTTTGGTCTGAGGATCGAACTGGGTAATTTTATAGTCCCAAAATTCGTGTACTCTAACCATCTTGTAGCCCATTTCTAGCGCTAGTCGAACCTCGTCAACTATCTATGTGCCTATAATAGTCCTGTCAGTGTCGGTGTGTAAACAATCCCCTTGGCTCATCTCGTTTGCACAAGAGGAGCATAAACAAAACATTAATTTTGATTGTGTCTTGTAAGGCAGTACAGGATGATACAGATTTCTAGGAGGTAGAACAGTGCATTTAATTAGTCCCACTCGGTCTACAACTTCCGCGGGCATTCGTCGCCAGCAAAAATATTTATAGGATGACCTACAGGAAATTTAAAATATTTGCATACCCAGGGATATAAACTGCAGACATCAAGATAGCCTATTTTTTCGTCGGGGTTTGTCTTGTAGTGTAATGTCATAGATTCACACCGTCCACCGTATAATGCGTCACGTGGATTGAGCGGAGCAGTTTGAATCATAGGGTGATTGTTTAGCTATAGATCTAGTTCTGTGTCTTCAGTCAGTATTTTGTCAAAGTCACACTCTTTCATAGTTGTAACAGTGTACCCTGCGGCTCTAAATGCTCGATCTCTCATCAGAGTGCACTCGTATCGTTCGGTGAGAGTCTCTTTCGTCCCTGTTATAGTCACATTACGGTTTGAAAGACATGTACACCCGTGGAAGAAACAACCGTCAAACTCAAAAATCTCCGTCGTCGCGCAGTAGCCGTCCACTTTCCTGCCCAAGATTTGTATCTCACGCCCGTTGAAGGCGTGCTGTGTGTGAATATCGGGGTGGGTTTTCTCCAGATAGACTAACCATTATATAGCTTTCACAGACTGTCTGTCACCGCACCTGTAACCCCCCTTGGGCAGGATGCCTATCGTATGGGGGGCTAAGAATAATTTTCTAAATAATCGATTGCACGCCGACGAGATTGTGATAGATTCTCTAAAAACGTCTGTCAAGCCTAATATTTAGAAATAAATGACGAAATGTACGGCAAACCTTGCGTAATACATTTACGTCATGCACACAATAGGCCTCCAGCTCTGACTTATTATTAAATATATACCCCTGCCGCAGTTTCTCAGCGTGCCACACCATAAAGTCATTTCGCTCATCCGGTTTCAATTAATACCTACCAAACATTTCGGGATCGGGCATCTCACCAATATAATTTAAAATATTTTCTGTATTAAACATATAGGGGTAGTGTCCTTTTTTACAGTCTAGTCCAAACGCTTTCGGGATCTGTATCAGTGGCATAGGTAGGAAACATAGGCTGTCTTTAAATTGTATGTGGTCCATTGTCAATGCAGAGTATTTTAGTTCCGTCCGCGATAATTTTAGGAGTGCAGTTTATTGATAGAAATCTATTCAGGGTAAATATAGCGTCAAATCCTTTTCCATTATGCGCTAGGCAAACAATTGTATTGGCAAACGGCCTTGGTTGTCTTAGGTAGTCGATGAAGGCGTCTACCGGATTAACCCAAAAGGAATGAGATCCTTTCCCGCATTGGTCACAATCCTCGTCCATATTATCGTTAAATTCACATTTTACACAATAGTGTTGTACGTGAAGAAAATTCGGTTCGTGAACAAAACAATCATTGGGTATAGCGCGATCTTGTCTAGTCTCAAAATCATAAAAGACCATTAGATATTTATCATCGAGCTCCTTCCGACTCAACGTCTGCATATAACAACGATGCGGGTTTTCTTTATTTTGTTTGCACGTCGCGCAGTATGATTTAAAACATTCGTGATTACTACCCTTTGTTTTATCACAGGTAATACACACCTGTCTTAAATCACAAACTGTTTTCTTACCGTCAATTTTATTCGATAAATGGCTAGTGAAACATGTGGCAGACCTAATGAACCTGTTACAATCACTGCAATGCAATTTTTTTTTCGCTTGCATACAAACACGGAGGTATGGACATACATTGCGGGCAAGTACTATTACATGAATATCTTGCACCTCTTATAAAGCCGGTATTACAACCGTCGCAAAAATACCGAACTGAAAACGCCGCCGCCATATTGATTATTACGTTATAGTGATTCGTGACGTCTACGTACAGTAGGTTAATGTACCTAGTAGAAGACGAAACCCCCTCATACCACAATCCATTGACCGCCGAGAGGGTATTATACACGCGTAATTTATATTCGTCACCAAAATAACGTTGAAATTTATCGATATGTTCGCGGCCCCCTCCCCCGGATAAATCTACGCGAGTTTTTGCGAGAAGATCATCTACAGCATTGTTAATTTTACGCCCCTGAATATATGATTTATAATTAATATCATTTGTGATTTTGGCTAACGCTATTACTATAGCGTGCGCCAAACAATTCGTCAATGATTTTAAAAAAACAATGCTCCTTTTATGGTGACTTAGATAATAGTTTGGAAGACACCTTATTTTTAATGCTCTACCGTTGCCCATAATCAATTTGATATGATTCACTTTAATCATCAATACATCGGCTATACCAAATCTGGCCTTACTCTGAATGACTTTTGTTAAAGTATTCATAATACTGTTCACATCAATTTGATCACATCTACGGTACGAAACCCCGACCGGTTTATTGAGATTATTCTCCGTGTTCGTGATCGTGAGTCCAATTAAATCGAAAGGTGCCGTACCTCTAAGCAAGTATGCTAATAGGTTTGAGAAACACGTCATTAGATAATGCAGTGGACTCACGTTCATAATAAAATGCTTGAATCGAACTAAAATATCCCTGCCTAAGGTGTTGAACCGAGTATATATTCGTCCTGTCTCTCTTATTATGGTAAATGATTCGTCATTGTTTGTACGTGGAGCATAGTCAAAAATGTGATTTCCTTGTCTGTTAATGTCTGACGTAGAGGGTCTGGCATTGTTGATAGATTCGTCAAGTGTAAATGTTTGTTCCTTAGACACTAAAAAAAGGACCGAGAATATTAAATATCAGTTTAAATAATAGATTGAACACTACTCTGTACAAATAAATAATAATAAAATAGTAACTTACTTTTGCCAAAAGACGAGAGCTCAATGTTTTGTTACGCGTGACAGCTTCTTTTAACTCGGCACGGATGCATAGAAGTGATAATCTACTAGAAATAAAACCTCCTTTTATATTCTTCGACTCGATGTTTGGCCTCTAGAAAGTTTTTTTTCGTTACTTTATGTAACCTTATGGCGCAACTTATCTTGTTGTTTACGAGATTAGAAAGGTAGGCGTTGTTTACCTTGAAGAAATTATCTTGTCCAGTCTCGCGCGCAAATTTTGGCAATACGTTTAAATACGATCGTATAAAACCGCATAGACATCTCTCACATGGAATCAGTTAAGACTTGGCATTTAACAAACCTCTTCAAGCGTTCAAGCGTCGCCATATTGAACGTCAAGCTAGAACTATTGTTACGGGCAGTTCTTATTTTGATAAAGTTAGCAAAAGAGGATGTCGTGGTGTTTGTAAATGCAGTAAAGAACATTTTAAATCACTTGTTGGTGATATATCAATATTGGAAGAGTACTCTGATGGAGATAGATGCGTAGAGTTCGGAACAACTGCCTGTTTTAATAATTATACATGTGTATTAGAGATTCTAAAAGAGTCATGCATCGAACGGACGATACATTATTGTAGTTCCTATTGTTTTACACACTTTAAAAAATCATACGCTTGTGTGGAGGAAATCTCGTGTAAAGTTATTTGGATTGGTTCTGGATACATCAAAAGTGGCTACGGAACTGGAAAGACGCATACCTAGATTTCGATCAAGCCGTCGCAGACTCACCCACGAAAGACCAACCTACTAGCTATGTGAACTAAAAGTTTTCATGGTCATGCCAATTAACTATCACACGGCCAATCGTGGTAGTTTAACGTTTTTTATAAAATATTTTTTTCATATTTGAAATTCTATAATATATTTTTAAAACCTACTTTTGTACTATCTTTTTTTTAGGATATGGATACGTTTATAAAAGAATTTAATGCAGCCAAGTCGGAGACAACATATATTTCACTCAGAAATTTGGAGGAAAACACAACATTAAAAATTATATCTTTTCACGAACAAGACACCAAGTCGGGAGATGAATTTACGTGAAGGCTATTTTAAACGATAGCCCCGTATGTTTTTTCTTCCGAAAAAGTTTTCACGGATATGTATAAATGAACAAATTGATATGATCAATAAACAGCCTTCAAAATTTACATTGATTTATGAGGGGGTGGGGATGGATAAATCTATTAAGATTAGGTTGGCTGAAATTTAACTATCCGGTAGAGTTAAACTCACAACTGATTAGTTGAAAAACATTTTAAATAGTATATATATATTCTTTAATTATGAAATTAGAAATTAAAACATCTTAAATAGTATGTATTCTTTGATTATAATATTTGACTAATTTTATGTATCAGTATAACATAACTATGAAATTAGAAATTAAAATAAATTTTAATCATGTATGTTGTTTAATAAAGCCATCCTCTATGTAGTTATTCTCAAAATAAAATTTTCATAGTTGATAAACATGTTTGCAAATCTAGTCTATTTATTTCAATTATTTTAATTGTATATATAAATATCATTATATTAAACATTTAAACTCAGAGGTGGATTTTCTACAAATTGTATTTATTAATTATTGTATTTTAAAAAACATATCTTATTTAACACATTACGTAAATAAAAGTGATTTTTTTTGGGATATGAATACGTTTATAAAATAATTCAATACCACCAAGTCGGAGACATCATGTATTTCACTCAGAAATTTGGTGAAAAACAATTATAGCAGGACACTGAATTTGGAAGACTATTTTAATTGATAGCTCTGTATGTTTCTTTCTTCCGAAAAAGTTTTCGCAGATATATACAAATGAACAAATCGATATGGTCAATAAATAACCTTCAAAATTTACATTGATTTATGACGGCATGGGGGTGGATAATTCTATTAAGATTAGGCTGAATTTTAATTATCCGGTTGAGTTAAATTCACAGCTGATTATGATATGTGACTAATAAAAGTTTATTAATGTGTATCCTTCATAATTGTTTTATGTATCACTATAACAGACCTATGAAATTAGAAATTAAAACATTTTTAAATAGTATGTATTCTTTGATTATAATATTCGACTAATTTTATGTATCAGTATAACATATCTATGAAATTAGAACTTAAAATAAATTTTAATCGTGTATGATGTTTTAATAAAGCCATCCTCTGTCTAGTTATTATTTTTTATACTTATTCTCAAAATAAAGTTTTCATAGCCGATAAACATGTTTGCAAATATAGTCTATTTATTTCAATTATTTTAATTTGATATATAAATATCATTAAACTGATTACAGTCAGAGGTGGATTTTATTGATTATTGTATTTAAAAACATATCTTAAAGAAATTAAACAGATTTTAATGAGGTATACTGTTAATTTTTGTAAGAATGTATTTTCAAAATAAAGTTTTCATAACTGATAAACATGATTGAAAATCTAGTCTATTTATTTCGATTATTTTAATTCTAAATAAAATATCATTAAATTAAACGTTTAAACTGATTACAGTCAGAGGTGAATTTTTTAAAAATAATATTTAAAATATAATGTATCTTACCTTCAAAACTGTATATTAAAATAAAATATATCTTCTTACTTTCATAACTGTATATTAAGATGGAGCGCGCACCTGTTCACCTTCACACTTCACTTGTATGAACAAAATGATCTTGGGCGGGCATTTAAAGTGAACAGAGCCAACCTTTTATTTATGTCCTCATTTAAAAAACCGTTTGAAAGTTTGAAAGCGGATCTATTCAATGCATATAAAAACAAGCTTGTTCATATTTAGGTTTACAGTGAGTACTAACTCAGTTGAGAGTAAAATTTTCCAACGGTTTAAAAATTATGTTTTTCATTTAAAAAACAAGTCAGAATATGGAAACACACGAAAACAGTAGTTGTTTCCTACCTAGGTATACAGTGAATACGAACTCAGTTGAGAGTAAAATTTTCCAACTGTTTAAATGATATATTTTAGTCATAAAACATAATGAGTAGAGAATTGTTAGTTACAGTATATACATGAAAACGTCACTCACTTTACGTAAGATATCTAAATCGTTATTAAACATAACAACCAAATGAATATTATGTTGGGTTCGTATATTACTTTCTTATCCTGGTGAAAGCGCAATGAAACAAGTTTCTTTCAACCTACTTTTGGATTGAAAACTAGCAAATACATACATTGTCAGTTGAGACTTATTTATCAACACATAAAATTATAATTTTATTTAACTCAATTCTTATTTTACACACTGTCGTTTACCACATACTTCTGCGACATCATTGATTATTAATTCAATGATGTCACCCTCATACGTCATATAAAAATATTTAAATACGCCCATTAATACTTAAGTCAATGTCCTACGTCACAAAACTACCACATAATTTTCTTGAAACGTTGTCACTACCATTCCAATATCACCATATCCTCATACGGCATTATTACAGTTGATGGCTCAGAGCGGGTCCATACCTGACATACGTCATTGAAACGTCACATTATACCCGAAATACGTAATTGAAACGTCACTCTATACCCAACATACGTCATTGAAACGTCACTAACATACTCTCATACGTCAAATGTTGAATCATTGCCAATGGGATATAGACGCCCTCTTACTACTTGTATCACAATCGCGTGAATATTGAGTCTATTTTTCATCAAGTGTACTCAAATACATACATTGGGAAAATGTGTAAGGTGCTGTGTTAAAGTGAATATCTTACATGATCTTCCATAAATTTTAATGATATACATGCGTATTCAATGACAATCAATCTAACCTGCAAATTTTTATTTTAAGTGCTTATTTGTGTCGATGATTTTATAAAATTTACGGAGTGTTAAACGTCTCATCGAAAAAAACAACATGTAATCCATTATATTCAAATATAAGTTGCTTATATTTTGTGTTGTGTGTTTAATAAAGAACAATGCCACGTCTTCGTGGACGAGGAGGAAATATTGGTCGACGTAAACAGAATTCACAAATAGTCCACACCTGTAGGTTAAATCGAACGGCAGAAGATCAATTGATGGACAATGCAAAGAGTCCAGGTTGCAAACACACGTGCAAATGAAAGTCAACAGAAACGCAACGAACGCCTTCGAGCTAATGCATTGAGACAAAGACAGGCGCGTCAACGAGCCACTGACGCACACAGAGCACATGAACAACAGCGCCTGCAAGTACATCGCGCATCACTTCTCCGTCTTTCGTTCGAATATGAGTCGGACACCGAATATTCGTCATATTCACAAATTGTCATCAGCGCTATGGACAAAGAATGCCAACACTGCCATGCATTCAAATACAAAGGTGAATCGGCCGGTTTCTACTGGGCGACTGGAAAAGTTGTACTTCCACCATTGAATTCGCCGCCAGAACTATTGAAAACACTATTTGCTGGAGCCACACCTCAATCAAAATTGTTTTTGCGTAAAATTCGCAAATTCAATTCTTGCTTCCAAATTACATCATTTGGAGCAACAAAAATCGTTCAGAATGAGTATGGTCGCAATTTTGAATCAACGTTTAAGATTCAGGGCCAAGTATATTATCAAATAGGTTCTTTAATCTCAATGCCTGATGCCGATCCAAAATTCTTGCAAATCTACTTCATGTGTGATGAGGAGCAACAAATAAACGCAAGCTGCCAGTACAACCACATCGAGCAGATGGAGGAGCGAGTAATTGTGGCGACTTTGGAACTGTTTTTGCGAAATCAAAACCAGTTGGTCCAGTTGTTTTATACCGTTTCAAACAGACTGCAAAACGACAACTACATGATCGTCATCAAAGCAGACAAAGTACCATTTGGAGAGCATGCGGACAGATACAATTCACCAACCGTTAATGAAGTTGCAGTTGTTATGTTTGGCAACGCATATGACCGTAGAGATTTACGGATCCAACACACAGATAACACGGTTCACACAATTCAAGACAGTCATCATTCTTACGACGCTTTGCAATATCCATTGATATTTTGGTAAGGAGAAGATGGATATCATTTTAACATCAAACAAATCCAGTGACAGGTAAAATCTATATATTATTTACTTTTTCAATTTCTGTAAGATTAATTTCTTTTTGTCTTATTTATATTTTTACTTTGCAGGTGCAGAAACCAACAAGAAAGTGAGCGCTATGAACTTCAACGCATATCGATTGATGATTCGTGCCAATGAAGACAACAACATTCTCTGATGCCTCCAGCTGTTTCAACAATACATCGTTGATATATATGCGAAAATTGAAAGCGAGCGATTACGGTATATCAAGTATAATCAAGCAAAGCTGCGTTCTGAGGAGTACATTCATTTGCGTGATGCTATTGTCGGTAACGTCGGTAACGTTGATGGAACCACTAATAGCAACGACATCGGTACCGCATATATTCTTCCATCATCATATATTGGTAGTCCGCGTCATATGCAAGAATACATTCAAAACGACATGACTTTTGTGCATGCGTACGGTCGACCAAATTTGTTCATTACATTTACGTGCAATCCTAACTGGGATGAAATTAAAATGTTGTTATTGCCAGGTCAAACAGCAATGCATCGCCATGATATCACTGCACGTGTCTTCAAACAAAAATTAAAATCGTTGATGAATATCGATAGCGATATGGCATACAAATTTGTAAGCAAGCTTCGCAATTTTTTTCGATACAGCTGATATTTGTGGAGTTGTGGGCGAAATTCCAAAGTTGGTAGGGATCACTATTCCATATATTATTATTTTTAATAATGGATACCATGTTTGTATAAGTGTCTAGCAGTTCCTATTCTAAGTAAAATTTATTTGTTTCAGAAACAGACAGACGGAATGGGAAAGCATTGCCATTACTGTGAAACAAAGTATTTGTAATGTACTATTGTCTCAATATAGTTGATTTTGAGGAAAGAAAAGATGTTTTATTTTGTATGTTGTCTTGACAAACCCTGAATTTTTAATAGTTGTGTAACTAACTAATTGGAGTTCATTGTGAATTTGTAATTGTAATGATCACATAGTGTGTTTTTTATTATCGAAATCAATTATGCCACCCAAACGAAAAGCCAACGTCCGGGCAGGACAACGTCTGTCGGGTCCACTAGTATAGAATATATACATTACATTTGCTTTACTTGAATTTTCTCCTTTTTTGTAAATTACCTGTTTTATTTTATAACTTTATTATTCTTGTATACATTTATTTAATTTTTAGTATTTTCAATCTATAATTTAATTAGCTGCTCTCTATTTTCAAATTTAAAACTAAATTATATCTGAGGTATATTTATTTTTCCTATGATTCCTACTATGTTTTTGTTTGGCTAATTTAATAATTCCTCATTATTATTTTTTCTAAGTTAAATGATGGAACTAAATTATTCCTTAGAGGAGAGATGCAGATTATGTTTGTCTAAAAATGTATTAACGTTTGATATTTTTGGAGAAGAAGGATTAAAAGCTAATATAGAAAAAATAATTGCTGACCTTTTATGCATTAATGTAAGTAAAAAGGCGCCAATCAATATAGGGTAGAGTTTTATTGTGTTTATGAAACTATCAGAGGTTAAATATGTACAAAATCGTTCATTTAGATTAGTGGAGCAGGAACAATCAGCTACTGTGCCACCCACCACTCTACTACCTATTTCTTTTACGTCTGTACTCCTACTAATGACTAAACTTTTACCGATTAGGCTAAAACTTATATATGTTTTTCATAGAGTTGCCCCGAGGGTTTTTTGAAATTGGATATCTAACCCTAAAATTAGGGGTAGTTTACTGAAGGGCAAATAGAGAAAAAGTCGATTTTCTCAAAATAAGCTCTGATTTTGATTAAATTTCATTTCTAAACATTTATGAATATTCCAAACAAAATGGCTACTCTCAATATTTCGGCAAAATAACTTTAAGGGTTCGGGCCTGATGCGTAAATTCTTATTTTTTATCATAGCTCTGTAACTCTTTGAGATTTGAAATTATTTATCTTTACAAATATGTAGGGCTATTTATAATACAAATGTTTTATTTGAAACATATTTTTATAAAACCAACTTTCAAGCTATACGCAAATATATATGTATATATATATATAAAAACTTTTCAGACAAAGGTAAAGTATTGCGATCGTAAAAAAAATCTAGCTCGAAATGTTGATGAATGTCTACGTCTCATGACCCCCGTACCCCATAAAGTGTTTTTTGCAATGCCATCTTTCTGTGTGTTTGGTTAACCCTAAAATAAAGAGTAAAAAACAAGAGAAAAAAAATCAATTTTCTTAAAATCACCTCTTTTTGTCTAAAATTTGTATCTAGGCATTGATTAAGATCACAAATAAAATGGCTATTTTCATGTTCCTATGGAAATGACTTATAGGGTACGTTACAGAAGCGGAAATTTTCGTATCTCCTCACCTATCTAAGATACTAAATAACTTATCATTTCATAATTGTAGTACCATTAAAAATAAATAACTTTTATTTGAAATATATTCTTATAAAACTAACCGTTTCGGAGATATTAACAAATATATTGATACAATTTTGTGAGCTTTGTTTGTAAAGAGATAGCCTACAACTTAAGTTTTAACGCAATAATACTCTAATGCTATGGAGTAATTAAATATTTTAAATAAGTTTCTCAAAAATTTTAATTTATTTTTCCTTAAACCACTTGGGATATATGTTTGTATTGTACAACAATGTTCTATTTCCATTTTAGACTAAATAGTCAATATTTACATTTTTTATTGGTCATAATTTAAAAGTGAGGAATTTAATAGAAATGCGATGACCTGAAGATCTGCAACACCTAATAAAATGTCGAAAATTCTAACCAGAAGTCGAAATTTAAATGCGAAGTGTTGACCCTTGTGGACCCAATATTGATCTTTTTTATTGCTCCAAACATACAAATGAGGACAATCTTTAGAAATTAAATTTAAAACCAGGACTCATATTTTTTATTTACATAAGTAGGGGACCTCTAGTGCAATTTATGCTTGGATTTGCTAGTGTATATTATTTTGCTACACATATATTACGAGTTTTGAGTTAATATTTCCATTTTAAAATAATAGAGCGAGAAAGTCTGTGCGTAGTTCCATACCATTTATTTTTTATCACTTCATCTACTAACCATTCTGGTCAAAGGCATATGCAGTAATTACGCTAATGTGTTAGGGATGGGGATGGTTGATTTTAAAGGAAGTGCGCCTTCATTTATGTGGAATGAGAGTGGAAAACATTTAGGAAAAAACATACTCAGTGCACCCAACCCGAATCAAACCCTAATCTCCCTATAATTAGCAGTCTATAGTCTTTTTGTGAGAGTAATGCCTTGGAGTATACTTCTATCGAAGCAGGCATCAGCTTTAATATAGACATGAGGTCCCCAACCTTTTTGTACCTTAGAGTACATTAAAAATTAACAATAGTGTGGCGGGCACCAGTTACTTTTTTTTAAGGCAAATTTACTAGCTCCCGACAGGCTCAGAGGTCAGCTTCAATGCTATTCACACGACCAGTAAACTGCCATGTTAAGTTTCCAACAGCGATTGTGACGTTACATGTGGTTGTGGGTAATACTCAAGGCCATAGCCAGGGGGGGAGAGGTGGAGTGGCGTTAAACCCCTACGACTTGACAAAAGATAAATTTAAAAAATGCTGCTTTATTTGCGGTTTTAACAAGACCAAAATAAAGACACAAGGAAATATTTAACTACTTGCCACCAATTTTTGTTTAGGTACATTATTGAAATAATATTTATTCTGTGTTAATTCAGGCAACAAAGCTAGGTAGACACATGTCAAGATATTTACAAAGGAAATAGGAAGTATTAGCATGGTATTAATGAGTGGGTAGAATGATGGAAGGGGGTAGGTCTTTGAGATTAGGAAAAAGCAAAACCATTCAGCTTGAAACTATTAGAATTGTATTTCCGAGTAAAAGTACACTTTGTAAATGAGCTGGCAAATAAAGAGGAATGATAGGGGGGGGGGGGGGCTTTCAATCACAAACTTCTTGAGAACAGCATACCTGGAGATAGCACAAACTTGATTTTTGTCGGAAAAGTGACAGATTAATTAAAATTATTAGTCAAGAACATTTCAGCTGTGGTTAAAAAGTGGTGGGCAGACGCAAAAGGCTCGGTGGGCGTCATGGCGCCCGTGGGCATAGGGTTGGGGACCCCTGATATAGACCTATTGCTATTGATGCCATAGGCCTACTGCACTCATTCTATCAATAATACATTTTAAGACTAATAGCCTCTCCATACACACACATTGACTAGAGAGGTACACGTTTCCCATGGTAGCTACGTCCTTGATGCCAGCACACTTTATTTTATTCCATATTACAGATAAATGTTTCCAACCCCACTCCATCAATGTTTTTTAACCACTGCTTATCACCCACTCGGGTTACACACTTACATACTAATGACAAAACTATTAGGAATTTTATTTATGTATTTTTTGATGATGATGTCTTTGGTTTAAGTGAGAATTTTCTTAAGCCTTATGCACATAGAGAACTGGATTTGGGGGTGGGGGGTGGGGGGGGGTCAAACCAGTTTTTAACTATATGTTATTGCGTGCTCGAAACATAGTTGAAAATGGGTTTATAATAATCACATCCATGTTCAGAGTACTTCATACAGCTATAAATATGAAACCCACAAATATTTGCCACATGTTTTGCATAATTATTTACGTTTATGTACTGAATTATATATATCTCCTTCCACTGTTGATAGAGAAGATATTAATTCAGGCACAGTGCAAACAGGATATTGGTATACAAACTCAGTACAATTGCTTAATTTACAGCAATGCAGTAACACATCTGTTACATTAGAAGCTAAACAAAATGAATAAAACTAAAAAAAAAAAATTGGAAGGCTGGGTAGAATGGCAGGTTTAATGATAGCAAATGGAATCTAGCATAAGGTAAATAAAATATCTTAATCAGTATCTGTAATTATTAATAAAGGTTAATTAAGGGAAACTTACATCATATTTTGGTAATTCCTTTATTATATTGGGAGAATTCTGTTCCTCCATTTCATTTCCTTCCTCCTCTACCATTTCCTCTATTTCAGCACCGTGCATCTCAAAGCCATCCATATTGGAAACGCTGTCATTTGGAAGTTCTTGGTCCTTTGTAAATAATAGTAACTCATAATACATAGCGAGGGGATGTACATTTCTTCAGTGCCAAGCTTACTACGTTGACTTTCATGTATATTTTTTTTAACTTCTTTTCTGAAGGACCCACAAAGGCTCTGAATTTTCTTCACCACAAAGTCCCTATTCGCTTCAGGGAAACCACCCAGTTTGCAGAAATCTACAATCTTTCCATATGGTACAGCACAATTGTGAGCATGACTGACCACACACTTTCCTTTAACCTTCAACTGTCTTTACACACACACACTTTCTCTCATGAAAGTGTGCACACCACCTTATCGCATAGGCAAGCACCTGCATGTAAAGGCTCCTATTAGACTGTTTGTAAGTGTCTTTCTCCTGGAAATTTGATACCCAAGATCCAATTTATTGGATGTTTTGACTTTAAATGTTTTGTCATGTTTTCGGACGAACACCAGCTCTGCTCAGTAAAGCCGAGCAATAGCGGTATATGGATTTCCTTGATTCTTAAGGGGGAAAATGGTGCCAAATATTGATTTTTTTTTCTTAGTATTTTGACAAATCTGTGGAAAAGACGTTACTGTGCTATATTGTTTCTATTTAGATTATGGTAAAATATTACTCCCTAATATATCACATATAATTTATCATAGCTTAATATGAAAGAAAATAACGTATCATACTTAAGGGCGGGTCTAGGACTTGTTTCCGTGGGAGGGGGGGTAGATTTTCATAAGTATAAATTTTGAAATTTTAATTTATAATTATTTTAAAAATATCAATAAGTAATTATAATAAATAATAAAAATGGGACGTGTGTTAAAAAATTCACTGTAACAATAAAAATAATAAATACGACAACGTAGCCTACACTCCATTTAACCTGAAAATTCGCAGTATTACATTGATGGATCACACTATGACTTTTATCTTATAAGCTGTTCCATAGTGGAACAATGCAATATAAGCTGTCTACCTTAGAGGATAGGCGAAGGGTACATAGGCCTCAACGTTTTAGTATTAATAGAGAAAATATTTATTTCAACACAAATTAATCTGAATACAAGGAAATAAAAGTTCCAAACTACTTTATTTGCTGCACATTTAGAGTTAAGTAGAAAGAGTTATTGGTTAGATCATGTAGGAGATAAGGCAATGGAGCTATGTTTTATTATTTATTCTAGTTTCCAATGCAGGGGAGGGGGGTCACCCCTATTACCATCCCCCCCTCCCTCTCGGATCCATTACTGATCATACTTAACTGTATTCAATAAATTATTGAGTATATTTTGTAAAATTTTCGTTGGGGACAATCGACAGTAACTTTTACTCCATTAAAGGTATTTTTGAATTAGTTTTAATATAAGTAAAAAGCACTCAAGAAACTCAGCTGGCTAAGATATATGTATTGTATGTTCCTGCTTAAGAGAAATTAAAATTCTTAAACAATAAGCTTACCTTGCTTTACAAGAAAACTAATCTGGACACAAGAACTGACCCTATTAAATCACCAAAAACTAGACTGATCTCATTCTCGACTCAAATGTTGTGTAGAATTGACAGTGAATGAGAACGATAGAAGACTGGTGAACGACTGACCTACACTCCTCCAGGCTTTGTCCAACTCCCTTGTGCCATTCAATTAATGAAAAACAAATGAACAAGAATGATAGAAGAGCAATAAACAAACAAAAATGAGGGAAGAGCAGTAAACAGATGAGAATGAGAGAAGAGTGGTAAATGAACAAAAATGAGCAACGAGTGATAAGCGAACGGGAATGAGAGAGCGGTTAATGAATTATGAAAATTCAACTGATCTTGAACCATTGTTTGGACGAATGAACAATAATGAATAGTAAATGAACGATGGAAAGTCAACTGATCTTGACCCTTTGTTTGAATGAATGAACAAGAAAGAGTAACACTCTATGAATGGGTGGACGGCCGAGTAAAGACCATGGTTTGAAGACGAATGTGTGGAAGCGAGGTGGCGATAGCCAAGTCTAACCAAACATTGAACAAAGCCCCTGACAGAAAAGACAGATATTGATACTAAATAATTGAAACAAAGGATAGGAATGAAAAACTAAAATTAATGATGACTCACTGAAACTAAGATCTGGATCTTCCATTTTCTTTACTGCAGTGTTCAAATTGAGTTGTTAGTTCATTAATGACACATCTCTATTAATGATCCGTGTTTACTTTTTAAGTGTTTTTCTACATGTGCCCAAAACAAATATAGTATGCAAACATTTTTTGAATAAAAAAAACAAAACATTAGAAGCAAAATAGTACTACCAGATATGATGACGTTATAGTTACATTTCCCACATCAAAGTTAAAGAAGTAAAGATATTTGGTATTTATTATAAAATAATTAATTTTTGAGCCAACTAATATACCTTTTCTGTATTCATACCATGATGAAAATAGTGGGCGCAGAGGGTGGGATTGTTTTTTTTCTCTGTCAAATTATGAGAAATTTAATGTTTTCAAGCACTTATACACACCACAACATAAGAAAATTTCCTATTATATCGAAACATATGTTGTGAACAAATTCTAGTTTGTTAAAAGAAATTCCTAAAACTCTCACCTAATTGCTATTTTGAAGCACGATCCTATAATATCCTATTCTCTTAGGCTGTGCTGATCCTTCTCTCTAACAAAATATTCTAAAAACAATAGTTTCTCAAAATATTTATTTATTCACACATGAAAGGTTAGACTAAGCTCTTTTTTTTTTTTACTAAACATAGTACTGTTTGGTGCCCGGCATTTATAATCACGAGTTCAAATGTTTTCTATGCAGTTGAGATCTTTTACAATCTAATTCTGGTCGTTAGAAGACATTCATAGTTTTCAAATCACGATAAAACAATAATTACTCATTTGCAAGAATTAAGTTTGCTACTTAAAAAAACACTCTAGTACTGGCACTGTAAACAATCATTGTACGTATTAATAACTATATCAAATGACCATTGGGCTATAATCTAAGGTGTCTAAACTGCTCTAGTAAAGTTTCACTGAAGCCCACCTCATATGCAGGATTCGTTGCTAGATCATTTGCTCAGTGCTGAGCAGGGCACGCTGCTAGAAAATGACGTCACTGATGGCTAGGCTACTGGCTAGCTTGCTGGTTTCCCTTGATAGATATCGTGCTATTTTCGTGTTTGATTCCCTGCTGGATTGGGAGGTGAGCCAATCATCAGCCTTCACTCACATGACCAGCATGTGTCTCGCGGCTATCCCCTAAACTAGCTGCATGGCCTGCAGACGGCGAGCCTCGGCTGAAGCAAACCCAGCAGTGCAGCACACAACGATCAGAAAAATCCAGCAGGCAATCTAACAATGAACCTGCACCATGTGCGATGGGCTTAACACAAGGAACCATTTTTGAAAATGTTTGTTTAAAAATACTTAACTGTATATTAGGCTTGTGTGGTTATGGTGTTGCCAAACATCAAGTTGTGCTGGGAATGGATTATTTAATACACCCAGAGCTTCGGTCATTCGATTTTATTAATTTTTCAATGACATTTCTTCCTGGAAATTGCTTAAGGATGGCGGCTATTTTATTTTTGGTAGACTAGGGGTATGGCGATATGCTATTGGTCAAATTAGGTGAGTTTTTTTTAAGATCTAGAATTTGTTCACAGTATTTGCTTTGTTAGGTATAATTGTGAATTTGTTTATGTTGTTGTGTGTACAAGTGCTAGAAAACATCAAAGTTTTAATAGTTTGATATAGAAATAAATAAAGAATCACGCCCTCGGCTCCACTGACCTTGGTATCACGTTGGTATAAGTATGCAAAGAGCGTGAAATTCCTAACACTGTTTCTATGTCATATAACAAATAAATTGGGGAATTCAACCTCTGTGGTCTTGGGGTAAAGTGTTGCCTCACAACACAATGTTCAAACTCACGGATTTTTCTTGAATGATAAAAATCCATGCCTAGCACAACTTCCTTCGGTCCCATGTCGATTGTGGCATGTAAAAGAACCTTGAAAGGGATGCGAAAATACCTTTTACCAACGAAATAGTAGGCCCTTTTTCTCTTATCGTGTGCTGATATAAATATCTGTTTCAGAAAGTGCACGCTAGTACCTCAAATCAGGGCACGTACTTGGTCCCTAAACTGAAACAAAATCCCTAAAAGTTCCCTTTTTTTTAATCCTATGTCGCTAAAGTCCCGAAAAATGGAAATATGATTTTTTTATAACGTATGTAAATTTCTATGAATATTCAGTGTAATTTTTCTAGGTAATCTTCAGAAATTCATTTCGATGTCTATAAAAACTGTTAAGTTTCAACCTTTCGTTCTGGCTATGACGTTAAACTGCTTAGATGACTGAGACCTTAAAACATTTAGGGAAGAAATTTTTGAAGTAGAGAATGTAATGAATGAAACAAAATATAAGGAAGTAACAAAAGTAATTAAAGCCTGTATTTAATTAACACATGGTAATGGCGATGTTGAGAGAGGCTTTTCAACACCTGTACATGTGATTACAGAGCAAACAGCTGCTATGAAAGAGAGTTTTGAATGCACAATTGAATGTCATAGACACCTTGAAGTTGTATTGAAATAAACCTGCTTATATTCCAGTTACAAAAGAGCTCATTGCTTATGGAAGAAATGCAAGAAGTATCATCTATACTTAGAGGAAAGAGAACTAATAAAAGAAGAAACCTTGAGCAGAAAGTGAAGAAAAGAAGGCTCTTGATGATGCGAAGAAAATTTTTTCTATGAAAAGAAAAGTCCAGAAAAAGAGTGCATCAAACAAACTCCCTGAGCAAACATTATCATGAATTACATCTACGCTGAAAAGAAAAAGCTTTGAAGAACTGCAGGCAGCTCATCCATGGGCTATTGGAATGATATAAATGTTTAAAACTCGAATAGAACAAGGCCAATAAAGAAATAGTAGAGTTTCTTAGTGTGTTAGTTAACAAAGTTTGTGACAGACTGGATTAAAGCACCAAACTTGGTACACTGATTATATATACCTGTTATAAGTTTTATGGGTAGGTGCCTGATTTTTCGGTCAGCCATCTAGAAATACGTCACCATCTTGAATTTTTAACACTGCTTTACTCTAACGCTTTTTCTAGCTTTCTAACTGATGAATTTTTGACATATTTTTTTATAATGCCCCCCCCCCCCCCCCCCCCCATAAAATCATGCTTGGCTCCTACCCCTCTCTGAACACAACAAGCAGACTTCCAAATAACAAATCACAGCTTTTAGATATTTTTCAGCATGCAGCATGTGAGGCCCCACCATTCAATACAAAAAATGTTTGATGGTGCAACTGTGATTCACGCACTCACTACCAATAGTAGAAACCTCCACTTTCAAAGAGTACAGCGATGTTATGTTTTTACCTTGGCTTCACAAACAGCTACATAGTTGTAAAAGGGTAGATGTAGTATTGGGCATAAATAAAGAAGACAGCTTTAAGGTATCCAGACGAGAAAAAAGAGGTAAGGCGTAAATTTTGCATATCATAAGTGCTGCACAGTCTGGACCAAGAAGCATTATGATAAACAGTGTAGACACGGATGTACGAGGGTCATCCAGAAAGTAAGGTTACAAGGGATCCTGAGGCCGGGGGAAATTTTTTGTTTCAAAGTTGGTGCACCTGACGTGTATGGGGAATCCTAATGGTCAGTTTGTTTGATCCCACGTGTTTGTCGGCCATTTTGTTCAGTCACAGTAAACTCTCTCGATGGAGAGGTCATTGTGCGCTCCTGTCACTTCTCATCTGTGCGAGATTCGCACGGTCATTCTTTTTTGACTTTGCAGAACAATACCACCGCAAATATCCATCAGAAGCTCGTGGAAGTTTATAGTAGTGATGTTATGAGTCGACAACATGTCATGAAGTGGGTTAGGTTGTTCAGAGAAGGCCGTACTGATACGATGAGGCAAGGAGTGGGAGACCATCAGTGATTTCTGACGAACTTGTGCAAAAAATTGAACAAGTGCGAAATAACCGCCGTGTGACGCTTGACGACCTTCATGAAAAATTTCCTGACATTTCTTGAGGTCTCCTTGTTGATATTGTGTCAGAAAAACTTGGTTACAATAAGTTGTGTGCGAGATGGGTGCCCAGAATGCTCACACTGGAGCAT
Organism: Timema cristinae; assembly: GCA_039000515.1. Lineage (NCBI taxonomy): Eukaryota > Metazoa > Arthropoda > Insecta > Phasmatodea > Timematidae > Timema > Timema cristinae. The sequence goes on from JBCFYV010009882.1 coordinate 82,668,901, forward strand.
CGTCAAAATCGCGTGACCACCGCGCGTGAATTTTTGGACTGTTTTGCAGTGGAGTGAGAAGTTTTTCTGGACTCTATCGTCACTGGGGATGAGGTGGTGTGTCACTACACACCAGAATCCAAAAGACAATCACTTCAGTGTCGTTATTCATCTTCCCCAGTCACCAAATGTTCAAGACAACTCATTCAGCCGGAAAAATCATGGCATTGGTTTTTTGGGACTGTAAGGGGGCCCTTTCGGTGGATTTTATGCCTAAAGGGACTACCATTAATTCAGAGGCTTACTGCAATACCCTAAAAAAAACAACTCAGAAGAGCCATTCGGAACCGGAGAAGGGGAATGCTGACCCAGGGAGTCAGCCTCCTGTATGGTAATGCCAGGCCCCACACTGCGCGAGTTTCACAGGAGCTGCTAACATCGTTTGGATGGAATATTGTCCCTCCCTCCACCCCCTATTCACCCGACTTGGCACCTTCAGACTATCATCTTTTCACTAAACTAAAGGAGTTTTTGGTTGGGAAACATTTTTACAACAATCGGGAGTTTGAGGAAGCTGTGAAGAAGTGGCTGAAAGAGCTGGCGGTGGAGGTCTATGACACTGGCATACAAAAGCTGGTGCCCCGACTACAGAAATGTTACAATCTCAACGGCGATTACGTTGAAAAATAGTTTAATATATTTGTGAAGTATCCTGTGAATTTCAATTAAATACAAGCATTTTTCGATCCTACATAAATGTTGTAACCTTACTTTCTGGATGGGTTTTTTAATTTGGCAAAGGACTTTCCTGGTCCTTATTTGTAGCTTGCATTGGGAAAGGGAAAAAGTTTTAGGTACCATAACATCAACCCGACATGTCTTTCAATGGGAGAAGAGAAGGCGAGGAGTTTACCTTTCTTCCATGTGTTTACAGGATCAGACACCACACTACGATTTGCCGGAAAAGGGATTAAAAGTGCATGGAGAATGTGGGAAACATTTTACAAATCAAACAACAGCTTTTGTATATCCCAGCAAACATCCTTTTCGTCCCATTATCAAAAGATAGTGAAGAGTTTGCAACAATTGAATAGTACACTTGTTACCTTTACAGTAACATGACATTATGTTGCAAAACAAATGCTGTAAGAAAAGAGCTATTCACCTCAGGAAAATCAACCAAGTTGATGCAGAACCTCCTACCCTTACAAGATGCTCTTCTCCAACACATCAATCGATCTATTTATCAAGTCAGTATATGGCTAACAAGCCATGATCCTACTAAAAATCTTACTTTGCTCAACGGATTTGTTTGGAAAAAAGTCAACGATAGATTGAAACCAGATTGGGCAACCTTACCAGAAGCAGCAGTGTCCACCAGGGAGCTTATAAAATGTGGCTGCAAGGTTATCCCACTCTGCTCTAGAACATGTATTTGTAAATATTCTTCCTTGGAGTGTAGGCCTACAGCACTTTGCAATTGTAAAGGACAATGTGAATTGATATTACAATAATTGGCTCATTTGACACCAGACTTCTACTGTGGAATACTCTGAATGAATGTACTATAAACATGCATTTCAATAAGATGTATATAATTTGTTCAAGGATACTAAAGAATTAAGTAAATTAATTTCGGCCATGTGGCTTTGTCGTATAAGAGATGGAAGGGAGGATCTGTGGACTGCCTAGGATCAGGGAATGTTACTTTGATCCTTCACATTTTCCGGTGTCCGGGACGTGGCGGGTCCGCCAGTGGTGGATAGCGGAAACGCCCTTCTCTGGGTTAGGTGGGTAATATCCAATAGCCACCCCTGTGCCAAAACTGGATTTCCTTAAGGCTAAGTAGAACTTTTTTTTTTTACACATAACATGTCAATATTTCATTAGAATTTAAAATTAAACAAGTCAAAAAATAAGCAAGCAGCTTCCAACTAAATAAATTATTTCTATGTCAAGGTCAGCAATATTTAACCATCTACTATGTATAAAAAACGACTAACTTTCTTGTTTATCACCCGATTCTTATGACTATAGTATCAAATTAAAGGTAATGAACTTTTATTTCTAAATGTATAGGGATACATTTTCGCTATCTTGCGCTGTTTTCTTGTAAAAATGGGTTAACTTATGTCTAAGTCAAAGATAGTACATTTAAAATTATTGTTAATTTATGTTTCTTATATTATACAGATCGGGTTTTTAATGAAACCATGAAATTACTGATAGTTTTAGTTGCATTTAAAAAAAAAATGCCAAAATCCGTCAATTAGAAAGCTAGTAAAAAGTGTTAGAGTAAAGTAGTGTTAAAAATTCAATATGGCGGTCTGAAAAATCGGGCACCTACCCATAAAATCCTTATAACAGGTTTATAGAATCAGTGTATCAAGTTTGGTGCTTTAATCCAGTCTGTCACGATCTTTTCACTAAGAAACCTCACTAAAACATACTAATACATGCAATGACATTGGGGAAAAATTGCAGAAAGAAAAGATCTTGGTCAGGTGCACAAAGGGTTGTTTATCCTAAATGGTTTTCCACTCTACCTTCACACAAATGTGGGTGCACTTCCTCTAAATTAAGCCTTCCTAATCCCTAACCCTTCAGTGTAATTAGTACAGAGGCGCATAACCGGAACAGGTAGTATAGTGTGTTGCTAAAAAAAATACTCTAATTCAAAATTTTGGTATTACGGATTCTAAATAAATTATGTAGAAAGCCCATTATAAACATTGTTACAGGTGGACAAGAATGATGATCTTCCTCAAGTAGTTTGTTATAAATGTATTTGTCAATTGGAGTCATATCATAACTTCAAGTCACAATGCAGAAAGGCTCAAAATACAATGAAAAATTGGAATGAATATATAGAATCTGAATATGGGGTAAGAGTTTTTGATATACATTTTGCTCAGGGATGTATTTGTTTGATTTTGGTTTAAATTTCTAATAAATAGAGGCATTTGAGTTCTTATTTTATTCATTGATTAACACTAAAGAATATGTTTTTTTTAAAAATTGTATCTGTCCTGTCCATTTGTCTTTACCTGAAACTACAGCCTAAATGGTTTGTTTAATTTCATTTAATCTTGATACAATACTTGTATTCAGATGGTATACGTTTATATTTTAGGTTGAAATAATTATTTTAATTCTAGCTCTAAAACTAAGGTTTAAGATGACTGATTTTTGAAGATTCAAGATTTAAAAAAAATTCTCTTGATTGTTTTCTGCTAAACAGGTATCTGGGGATTCTTTAACATGATATTTGTTTTATGGATAAAAAATATTTTAAGAGTAGTTGACTGAAGATTTTCTTTTGAAAATTTTGTTTAAACCTATAAGACTCAATGAGAAAGTATGTATGGCTGCGCCATTGATCCTTGTTTTATTTTGGATCTAAAACATTAAAAAATATACAATTTTTGGAAATAAAAACTGGAATATTTATGTTTTAAAATATTGGGGAATGGGGTGCTTTAATCTTTTTAAGTTTCTATTTACACTTAAAGGTCAGGCCTCATCATTGATTTATTAGTAATCTTTTCTTTAGTAATTGTTAGTAAAATGATTATCTTAAGTTAATAGAAGTAATCTGTCAAAATTAAGTAAAAACCATCCTAGGTGTGTGATTTTTACCTAAATTATATGTTACAATTTTACTTAGGTTTTTCCACTAGTCTGTTTGAAAGTTTTGCTCTCAAAAATTAAAATGGCTTGAGAATATAAATAACATATTTAGTCAAATTTAAAATTGGTACAACTTGAAGACAATTTTAATTATCTGTACCTATAAGTTTAACTCTTAATTGTCTTCTATTTAGATAAAACTCCAGCATAAAAGAGTCATGCAAAATTCAAGATCTAAAAATCATACAAATTCTGCTCAAGAAACATGTGTTGATGTCCTCACACTTGAAAGAAAAGATATTATTTTAAAACCTGACAATTCAAGTGTCAACGATGAGGTAAATTCATGCTACTATTTTTTTTAAATTAATTTTAAATACATAATAATACACAATATGTTATGAATGTGAGGAAATGTGTTGTGGAGTGAGTGGCTACACTGGGATATACATGCCAGTGTGAAGGACAGTGGGTGTGGACAAATGTGGCCAGTCAGGAAAGTGAACTCCAAGAGTTTTCGTTACAGAGTGTAAAACTAAAACCATAGCAATTTATCACTTTTGTATTATATGCGAGGTAGCCTCCAGGATTGTCTATAATATAACACAATACACAATAATTAATCAAATTTTTATCTTGGCTAAGTAGTGCATTAAAATAATAATATATTAAAAGTTAACAGTTTGTTTATTCAAAAATGTATTAATTGGTAACTAAGTAGCCGGTAACATCACACGTTTGTCACAGATGAGAGAATATTACACTTTCATCATAAATGATGATCTCACATCTCTAGCACAGACTCTGCCTCAAACAATGAGTGATGTATGACCCTGGACACAAGACAAAAATGATTAGCACATTGGTAGAGAATTGATTTGCTAAATTAAAGATCCTGGGCACGTTCCTGATGTTCAGTTATAATTTTTTAAGATATATTTTAATGAAATATAATTAAATAAAACACTATCCAATTAATGATGATTTTATATATATATATATATATATATATATATATATATATATATATATATATACACACACACAAACAATATTTTAAACAGCTCAAAAAATCCCTTCTTTTGGAAAGGTTTCTACAAAATATTTGCCAAAAAATAAAAATCATTGATGATCACTCATGAAGTTATCTACAATGCAAGATTTGTTTATATTATAGCTATATCTACAAACATATTTGTAAATAAATCTCTAAAAGTCTTATGAAAACTCTTCTTTATAGAGCAATACGTTTTCCTCAGTTAATCTGAAAAAACAAAACAAAAAAAACCCACTTCTATACAAAGCACGATATACAATTTTCTTTTAACCATTTCAATGTATAAAAACAAATATTATAATATAAAGGAAAATAACAAACTATTATTGAATCCAAATGAACCCTATCACCACCTGAGAAAAAAAGAAACTCAACTTTTTATTAAAACCAACATCAGTTGACATGCGGTCTAAGTTCGTTCATACTCGTATATATCTTGATTTTCTTACTAATGGATATTTAGATCACCTTTTAAAAAATACACTTTTTTTTTTGTGGTTAACATTGATAACATTTTACCACAATGTTAGTGTTATTTTATATGTATTGATAATATCTAGCAAAAGTGACTGTTGCAGATCAAATGACTTGACATATGAATAGCCTACGTATAAGTAGATTTAAAAACTTTTCAGATATAGTCATTTGTAATCAAATTGTGATATAATCCAGTTGCCAGTTACAGGAAGGTCAAGATTTCAATCCCAGCCGGGTGTGGGCCTTCAAAGAGGTTTTTTAATGTTTCCCTACTCAACCTCCATGCAAATGCTTTACATTTCCTCTAAGTTTTACCTTCCTCTTACTTACCCTATTAGTGCATTCAAAAGGATTTAGCCCTGATCATTTGGTTATACACAATAGGGGAGAGAACAAAATTATGGCCATTCAATAATCAAACCTTTCTGAGAATTATTGTGACCTTGTGAGGGTATATTGTTTTGGTAATGATTTTAACATAGGGTGGGAAGAGGGGGGCAAGTGGCGATGGCCAACCAACATAGACCTATCGTGCTAATGCTTATCTTATATGTTTGCAAACACCTTCAGAAGGAACTGCCCACTCATATTCCCTTCATTTACCAAGACTTAGAATGTTTTATTTTTAAATTGTCATTCTGTGATTATTACACCAAAGTGTTTAATTTGATCTGACTCTGCCCAAGGGAGTTGGGACTCCATTTCGCAAAAACACATAGGATTTCATATTTTAAAATAATCTGCATATTAAGATTATCAAAATGTATTTATTGTATTGAAAACTAGAAACTAAGTGCTTGGACAAAAATATATTTGAATAACTTAGCACTTAAACAATAGAATAGTGTGTCATTTGTTAAAAGTTGCTTTATTTGTAGTTTGTTTTTACCACCACATCTTATTACCCTTTGGTAAATACACATATTAATTACACTATTTGGTTAGTGAGCTTAGGAATAAATATCAAATTGAAATTTTAAATAATTTGGCTGCTCAAGAGTGCTCACAGGATACTTTTAACAACATATCATTTGACAAGTTTAATGAGTTTAAATATGTAGGAACAAATTAGCAATAACTAACTAATAATAGAGAAAATTTTAGACAGCAGTTTAGTTTCTGTCTACAACAATTACGGTAATTTGAGTTTAATAGTAGGTGTGATTGACAAACATATCATTATTGTAGCTTTAGAAATTTAATTTTACATTAAATTAGTCAAATTCACAATTACAATTAACAACTATAAACAGAATGATAAAATAGGGACATCTTTAGCTTTATACAATTAATTTTAGGATCACTGTTAGATCTCCAATTGAATCCACAGTTATTGAGACCTGTCCGAGCCATTGCTGTCAGAGTAGAACCTCAACACGCCCCCTTTTTTTTTGCAACATCGTTATTTTACCGTAACTTAATTATTTGTGTGTCCAGTCATCAAACATTGCCCGCTGTACTGGTCGCCTCTTCTTAAAGGTAACCAGACACTTATTAACCCCCTTTTTTCTACTTAGTCAAGACTGAAAAAGAACTAAGTCAAATATTAATTAACAAAAAAACAAAAGGTGGGGGATAATACCAAAACACGTGGTTTCCCACGAGGTTGTTCAAATCACAATCCATTTATCAAAAGGATTTATAATTTATTATTTATTAAGAGAAAAACAAAATTTAAAAAGGATTATAAAAGAAAACATTTAGTGAGGTTAATTTAAAGACAATAAAGGAAACATTTTACATTTATTACCTTACCGATTTGTTACAAACACCCATCACAAAAGATGTCTCCATCAGAAGCTCATAGAAACAAACATAAAATTAATATTTATAAAGAAAATAGTCAACTAAAATATTTAATTCTTATCATTATTTTTATTTAACTATCGTGACATATAGGATGTCGATTGATCAAAAATAATAGCATCAAAGAAAAATCCGGCCACATGGTTGATAAATTTGGCGCTAGATTCCAATAAAAAGGTTATCTAATAATAAACACTAGATCATGATTAAAAATATAAAACTACACGGAAACTTTTCTTCATAACACTAAAATAAGAAATAAAATAAAAAAAAGAAAATGATTACATGTTAGTTTGGAAAAGATTTACAAATTATTTCAAAGAAAAACAAAGGAAGAAAGTAAAATATGTCTCACCAGTATTACAGCCAAAAACGAAATAGGTCGAGACAAAGGCGTTCCTTTCAAATCAGGAAATTCATATCTTAGGAGATGGCCAATCAGAGACCAGTTTTTTAAGATAAAGAGAATCGGCCAATAGTATTTTAGTTGAAGACTTTACATTTTTAAACAAATATAGTATAAAATGAATATTAATGAAAAATTAAATACATAAAAAAGGTACAAAAATATGTAATTATTTAATAATGATAACCAAGATTGAATTATTCATTTATAATAGTTTATTAAAAGCTTTAGTTCCTCAAATTCCCGTTCCCGATCGCTACTTCATTTCTAATTTCAATTTAGTCCAATAGACTTCGTTCCATGACACTATTTGGAGCTTCAAGGTTGATAGACCTAAAGGTCAGTCTATAACCAACAGTACACCTCTCACGCAGATTTTCAACACAAAGCGAGTGGGATTTACCACAAAGGAATCATCAAGCTGTAAACTCTACTCTTTTCCCTTTTATTAATCATTTCTATTAGATTGGAAATTAGGAAAAGAATACAGTCAGGAAATGCATTCTATTACTTGATCAGTAAGTTGTTGTCATCTTGCCTGCTTTCAATGAATGTAAAACTCAAAATATATAAAATAATAATTTTACTGGTTGTTCTTTATAGGTGTTAATTATGCTTGCGTGACGAAAAAAAAATTTAAGGTGTTCGAAAACTAGGTACTTAGGAAGATATCTGGTCCAAAAAGAAATGAGGCTACTGTGGTGTAAAGGAGGCTCCATACTGATGAGTTACATACCCTGTACTTATCACAAGACATTATTAGGATAATCAGGTCTCATAGATTACGATGGGCAACACATGCGGCATGAAGGGGAGAATTTAGAAGGATGTTCATTGTGTTAACTGGTAAAGCCATTGGGAAGACCTATACGAAGATGGGAGGATGATATTGGAATGGACCTGAGGGAAATAGGGTGTAATGAGTTGAACTGGATAGATCTAGGTCAAGATTTGGATAGTTGGCGTATTTTTCTAAGTGCGGCAATGAACTTTCGAGTTCCTAATGCCATAGAATATGTAATTAATAATAAACACCACTTACATACATCACAATTAAACGTTTGTTATGAGTCATGACCTACCTGGAGGCTTCATAAATTATCAAATTTTTCTTTTTTCAAAATTGATAATGATTTTCACCTAATAACACACATTTTTTTTTGTTTTCTTAGTTTTAATGCACGATGCTTTTAAGCATTGAATTTAGCCATATTCAATAAACATGAAAAATTAATATAATCCCTAGAAAAGTCCTCTGTTAGAAAAACTGTAGTACTAAAAACTATGAAGCGAATTTTGCCTATATGCCTTTTTTTCCATGATTGTAAAATATTGAGTTGAGATTTATATGCATTTCAAATTTTTACAAGTACAATATATTAATTTAATAGTGTTAAAATTTTATACATAATAGCCTTTTCAGCGTTGTCCTCTCTTTCTATTATTTTTTCCCTATAGTATGAATTTTCTTCCGAAACGGCATGTCATTGCAGCAGAAACGATTACATTATTCAGAAATGGCAAATTTGAATTTTTTTCCCCTTGATATCATGTGTAACAGAACAAAGATTTTCAAATTATAATAACATCTGACAAAAGAACCAATTTCACCACTGGAAATCTAGAAAAGTATCTAGTGATAAACATAAATGTTAGTTGCTTCTTGACCTGCTTCATTGGTCGCATGTTTTAATGCGTAACTCTCATAATAGATTAGACAGCCAATGATGGGGAGATGGTGATTTGAATCCTGGTCGAGTGCGGCTATATTTCCTATAAATTCAACCTTCCTCATCATTAGTGTAACACTGGCCTGTGATGATTCTGCTGTCTCTGTGAAAATAAGCGATTTATAAGTAAAATGATGTCAAAAGTTTTGTCATAACACATCAAGATTTTACATAATTTGATATTATACTAACTATACTGGATAATATATACATCTCATCATAATTGCGTAATAATGACACAAATATAACTAAAATTGAATAACTTTGGCACATACGAATGATATTCATGAATATATTTCCACAAAACAAACCACCGCTTGTCTGTTTTCTTACCCCATAATTTCTTGTCTTTATCTTGCCAAGTGTTTAAAAGTTTAGGTGACTATGATCTTATCTATGCATTCCGATAAAATGGGGAAATAAAGGTGTTAATGGTGACACAGGAGAAAAGTTCCAGGTCATGTATATTTATCTTTAATAAGATAAACCCAGCTCCTTGGAGGAAAGTGCTTCTTAACATAACACTTCAAATACCTCAGTTACTATTCATTACTCGTTATCGTTGGCAGTGCAGTATCCTTAACTGTTAACAGTTTGGTGCTATTTTTTAGTTTTACTTTGTGTTGTGAATAAAGTGCTACATAGTTAACAATAACATGGCTTCCGTATCTACAAGGAGGCAATGTGTGAACAATCCGGATAATTTCTGTTTCATATGCGGTTCATATTTGTTATGAAAACAAGAAAAATAATATTACATTATTTATCAAGAAAGTGTATTTTGTATATTTTAAATTTGGAGATCAGGATAAGAATTGGGCTCCACATATTGAATGTAAAACTTCCGTTAAAGGTATTATGGAAGACGAAAATCTATGTTGTTTGGGATTCCCATGATATAGCACAAACCAAAACTTATTAAGATGATTGTTACTTCTGTTTGAGTAATGCATCAGGATACAACAAAATGAATACGTTGAGAATCAAATACCCAGAAGGCCTAGCATCAGCTTTAAGACCTGTGCCGCATGGACCATATGTTCCGATTCATATCCCACCGATTCAATTAGAGGGCAATGTGCAGTCATGTTCCTCTAAGTTTACAGAAAACGTTAACATTGATGAGGATTTTTCACCCCTCACTAACAAAGATAAGCCTCAGACATTTTATTGGTATAGGAATCGAAAGGAAGAATTAGTAAATTCTTCAAGATGGAAGACTAGCTAGTTTATTGTTATGATGCACCTGGTTTAATTCTTCAACTGGGTAACTAGCTTACGATAATAATGACTGGCGATTATTTATTGATGCTTCAAAAATAAGTCTCAAAGAAGTTTTATTTCATAATATAAGTGCAATTCCTTCGATCTCAGTTGTGTATTCTGTTTCTCTGAAAGAAGCATATGAAAATCTTCAATCCATTTTAGAAAAAAATAACTATCAGGAACATCAATGACTATTCTGTGGAGACATAAAGGTTTCCAGTATCTTACTTGGCCAACAAGGGGGGTATACAAAATGTCCTTTCTTTATGTGAATGAGACATTAGAACTAGGGGTAGACATTGGACAATGAAAGAATGGCCAAAGCGAAGTTTAATGCGTGGGAAAAAAAAATCATTCTTTTCATTCTAGTTGATCCTAAAAAAATACAATTGCCTCCTTTGCATATAAACTTGGGATAATGAAACAATTCGTAAAAGCGCTGGACAAGAGTAGTCTATGCTTCAAGTACTTATTCCCAGTTTTATCTGAAGGTAAGATAAAAAGAGGGAGTATTCGATGGACCTCAGATTAGACAGCTTATGAAGGACACTACATTTTTGGACACTATGAACGAAATAAAACGCCAGGCATGGTGTTCTTTCAAAGACGTAGTAAATAAGTTCCTTGGAAATATAAAAGATTTACAATATGGAGAAATATGTTAAGAATACTGCAAGCTCTCGGGTGCAATATGAGTTTAAAACTCCACTTTTTGTACTCTCACCTTGACTACTTTCCTGATAATTTGGGAACTCGAGTGAAGATCAGGGTGAAAGATCTTATCAGGAAATAAAGGAGATAGAGAGAAGATACCAGGAATGGTGGAACATATCAGACTATGTTTAGTGATTGAAAAGAAAAGATACGCAACAAGGACATAAACGTAAATCAACGCAACCCTCCTTACAAGCAATGAAAAAATGTCTATCCTCGGACACTGATAATTTTTAAAGGTTTGTGGTTACTCAGTTTAATATGGTAGAAATAAATGTTTTATTTTGTTTTTAATTTTACAACACTCTTTATTACACTAAAAATCCACTTTTTTTTTTCCATTATTTTTGTGAATTGTATAAAAACTGTATGTGATAAAGGTAAATGCACTTCAGCATTAAACTTAGCATGTCAGAATTGGTTAAAATCACCTTTCACATTTGAGACAGCAGAAAAAAGGTTTTATTTTACAAACAAGTGTAATTAGTACATATTTGAATAATCCGAAAGAGTAGTCTTGTAATGCTTTTTTTTAAAAAAAGCTGTAGGTAATAGCTTGTAGTAAAATAGTTTGACATAGTCTATTGTGTACCTCTTTTCCCTTAAGTACTCATTAGGGTGCGTAAATTCCATATTTTTAATGTCTAGTTACCTGCCTATTTATAACATTTTTGGTGCATAAGAATCTGTTCTCTACTCAGAAGACATACATTAATATCTCATATGTAATATTATATTTTCAACTTTGTACAAAGTTTTTTTTTTAGCTATATTCACAGTTTCTTGCCTACCCCGCAAGGGAATGAATGGTATGATAGGTATGTATTATATTTTCAACACTGTTGTGTTGTTTGTATGATTTTTAATCTTTAATTAAAAGCAAGTAAGACCAGTTAATCTCATACATTCATGAATTAAATTGTAATATTTAGATAAAAAATAAATAAAAAATAAAGCACTAGTGATAATTAGAATATTTCTCAAGCTCTAAATGATGTTCTGGCTGAAAATGCCAAGAAAGAATACTCAAAAAATCTCAGCTTCAAGAAATATTTCATCCTTGTGATCAGTTTAGTGATGAAGTAGGACTTGACACTATTTATGGTAGCTTTCTTAATAGGAGATGCAAACTACAAACATCTTTGGGAAGTAATAAAGATTTGCCTTGTCTTGTCGCATGGGAATGCAACTGTTGAAGGTGGTTTTTCAGTCAATAAATCTTTACTGGTTGAAAATATGCATGTAAAAACAGTCACTGCACAGCGTCACATTCATGATGAGATACAAGAAGCAGGAGGGATTAAAAACATACACAATAGCAAAAAGATGTTGGGTTACGTTAGAGGTGCTCGGAAACGCTATCATGAATATTTGGAGATGAAGATGCAGGAAAGAAGTGAAGAAGACAAGAAGAAGGCAGAAAAGAGGAAATTAGATATAAAAGTTAAAGATTTAGAATGAAAAAGAAAAAAATTAATGATGGCAACTGAAGAGAAACGAGAAGCAAATGAAGTGGAGTTGCAAGAACTGAAGAAGAAACAAGCTTCACTTTATTAAATATAGCATAGTATCTTATTGTATGACTTTTGATAATTTTAATAAAAAGAAAATTGACTTGAGACATGAATAATATGAAAGCAGACACAGTTCCTCCTGTTGTGAGTTATTCAGTTCAGGATACAGTTTAGGTAAAATAAGACTGTAATGATACCAAACTTTTTAGTATGTTCTTAGTGGCCTGTTATTTAGTATGTATTTCTGCACATGATACCCAAGTGAATCAAGTTTGTTACAACTTTTTGATAGGGTTAGACATATTTAATTATTTTTCCATCATTTTCCCTGAACTGATTGGTAAGACGTCTGCTTTCTTATTCTTCCATGAGAGGTGAGGCAAGGCCGGCTGTAGGGGAAGAGGAGGCCGAAATAAATGTATTTAAATTAATATTTTCACATGTATAGTATCGTAAAGTTATAGTAGACATTTTATGAGAAATTGGTCAGGGAACTTTGGAAAATAGTCAGGGAAAAGTCAGGGAGAATTTTTTTACAAATACTGTAGGAACCCTGTATTAATTACAACTTGTGAATGTGTGGAATGCCAGGCCTCCACCATGGTTTGGATCCCACGTTAAACAGTAGGTCCTCCATTTCATCTCACAATCCCCCTATCATTATACATTAGTGTAAGTGCGTATACTCGAATGGGTAGTAAGACACAGTGCTAATAATATTGCTACAATAGTGCACACACATTTGGATGGTCAAATTACCTTAAAATACTGACTTAAAATCTCTTAGTAACTATATCATACCAGAACTGTGAATCTGCATTAAAATTGAATGAATTCAAACACAATGTATAGATTATTTTAAAATATTATCTTCATATTTCTCCTTTTTAATTTAAAGCCTAGGTTGATTTTGCACAATTCATATTTTGTTGTATGATGGCTATAATCAACTATTGGCTGAGCATAAGATAGTAAAAACATTTTTGTGGGAAAATAATTCCAAGTGAACACTGCCAAAATTCAAACTAGCCACAACTCTCTGGGACAAAGCCAGGTCAAAGTCAAACCCATTGGTGCAAAACTGACAGAGTGACATGTTTAAAATAGAACATAATAACCTTCTTATTAGATGAAATGAAGCTCGTTGTAATATTATTATTTCCTTTCAAAGATATTTACAAACAAGATAAGCTCTAACCCAGTATTTGTTGACTGGCCACAGCCACTTACTCTTCCATGTCCCCTCCTGCCACCCTATGTTAAAATCACTTCCAAAATGTTATACTCTCCCAAGGTCTTAGTCATACTCTGGTATGCTTGGTTGTAAAATGACCTTAAGATGCATAAAAAAATCCTGTAAATTTTGTGATGTTGAAATCTGACCTTTAAAAAAAAAGTATTAATAAGCAGACTCAAAGCAGTCAGGCTACAAGCCCATGTATACAAAAAGGTCACTGCTTTAGTAAGGTAAATGGTGGGAGTGGTTGGGCAGCAAATATTTGTATTGGTGGGCTCAGGCGGGCATTTATTTTTGCAAACAACTTTGTCACACACCTGTAAAATTTCATATTATAAGTTTTAACAGTCTAATTTAACTTTAAAATATGGAAAACCTTTGTCACAGGTCTATTAAATTTCAAATTACAAGTTAAAACAGTCACAAAATGCAAAATGGCTGTTTCCTATTTTATGTTCATTTGATGTATACTTTTCTATATATATTCTAACAAATCTGGCTAATAATAATAAAAAATCAAAGAACTGTGAAGAAAACTAATTTGAATTAAGTTTTCACAAGCATAGTGCCTACAAATCTCTATGTGGAAATGGTGAATTTGGTATTTGTTATGTTGTTGGCATGGCCTGAGAAAATTAAATCGTAGGAATCTTGATTTCGTTATGTTATAGGCTTGTAACCTGTGAGAAACGTTATCATAGTTTTGTTGAAAGCAAACATAATAATTTACAAATTAATAAAATGTAATACTTACCTTCATATAATATTAGTTGAACACTATTTTTTTTCAAAGTTTGAATTAGAGGTTAGTGTTAACATTGTATTAAATATTTACCAAGTTCTTGAGATGCCCATTAGAAGTACGGGCATAAAAAATACTTGCCAGACTTTCCGGGATTTTTAGATGCCCGATTTATTGCTCGAAATTAGTAAATGGAGATGAAAAGGTGAGGAAAATATAAAAACCATTCTCTAATGTATTTATAGTTCCTTTGCAAAATAATTAGTTCTTAGATATTTACCTAGCTAGGCTCTACTTATTGATTGCAGAATAGAAGTCATGCCTCCATCTCTATTGATTCTGTTTATTCATTGGACAACAGTAATAATGTCTCCAACTCTATATTTGTACCTCTTATTCCAAATGAAGATAAAACTTGTCCAAACTATAAAGACAAATCTTTATGCTTTGAAAAATCAGCAGAAAATAAAAATAAAACTTCAAACATTACTGGAATGAACATGAAAAATATACAACCATTACAATGGAGGTAAGATAAAACTTTTGCCTTAAATATCTAACAGGGTGTCTACCATCCGGGAAAATCAGGGAAAACTGGAATCAGCCAGGAAGTTTAAGTGGTTAGGGGAAAACGGGAATAAGTTGAGAATTTGGTAATTTACAACAAAAAATCCGGGAAAATGTTGTTTTAATCAAAATATGAAATATAATAAATAAATCAGTAAATTGTAATATGATTCAAACTGTTTTTTTTTATATAGCTGTGTAATATATTATATAATTTTCTAATTCTTAGTAGGCTATGTTAATACAAATAAAAAAACATGTTTATTTCAATATCAAAACTTATTATGAATAGATTAATGAACAAAGGGGGAGGGGTTAAAAGAGTGTGATATACTGTTGAGTCGAAGATTTTAAGATATGATCGGGGGAAATCTGGGAAAATGACTGGAATTTCATTGGTCAAGTTGAGTTGACACCATTTCTAAGATATCTTAAGTTATTCTGAGTTACATTCCTCTCTCCTTTGAATCTTCAGGGCTCACTCAGCTTACCTAAATTCAAGACTATTAACTTGAACCATCTAAAATTCATTTAATTTCAAAGAAAATATGAGACACAGAAAATTTACTTAAGATGTGTAACAACTAAATTTATTTTATAAGGTAACTTTTAAGGTGCGGTCGCATAGTTACTAATACACAGTAAAATTGACTGATTTGCGATCGAAATCCTAGATAAACCAATTAAGATAAATATTTTTTATTATGACTCTGTGGACACTTTTCTAAATTGATATTGAATTTTAAAATTGATTTTTTTATGCATATATTATTAAAATTAACTCAAAAAACACATTTTGAAAATGGTTTGATTTAAAAAAACTAAAAGATACAATCTTAAGTTTTGTGTGTAATTTACAAATATAATATTTTTATTCAATTAAACCTATTCCCTGGGCCATAAATCGGTCATTAGTTACATAAATTTAGTGTTATAACATGATAGGGGCAAAAACCTCCACCACACCTACTCAAGCCGAGAGAGAGAGAGAGAGAGAGAGAGAGAGAAAGTGTCTGGAAGAACCCAAGATTCAATGGGCAGTAATCCTATTGTTCGCTTGACAGGACAACACTAATAGCCTTGAAACCTTTCCAGAGGACCAGTAAGAATATATTTCAATTGTATTTTTTTCCTGAGTCTTAAAAAAATATCTTTGCACGCTAAAAGGTTAACCTACATCAACATTATTTCATAAAATAAATCATAATTTTTCTTTCAATGGAAATTTTTAACATGTAATTATTTATGAAAACGAGGATTATATCAGCACACGACTTACAAACTAGCTTTTAACTATGACATACATAATGGTTTACTAAAGTTAAATTATCAACTTTACCTGGAATCGTATCCAGGACCCTTAGCATAGTAAGAACATGTGCTATTGACCTAGCTAAAGTGTCAGTTAAACTATAATGAGAAACGTACTACGTAAAATATGATAAGCCACTTCAAATAAATGTTTAAAAAAAAAGTGAACAAAGCTTATCTGTGGTAAAATAATATTCAATATCAAAATGAGAGTCAATTGGAATGTTGTGCAAGTTGACACAACTATTATGAGACTCAACACACAGTATTAAATTATTTACATTTATTTTGTATTAAAGAGTGAATACTTTTCTAAAGCATGCAATTATTTGTATGCTTTTAAAATAAGAATTAACTTTTTGAGGTCAGCGCAGCATTTCAAATTGTTTGGAAACTATATGCTATCCGCCAAGTAGACCAGAGTTGGACTGGGCCTTCCAAAAGGCCTTGGATTTCCAGAGGGCGTAACATATTTTGACAATTTCAAAAAAGTTTACCTATTTATTGTAAAATAACTATACAAATTCTGGTAGGGTTAAATAATTTTCTCTAATAATAAATATTAGTGGATACTGCAAAGACTTAAAAAATAACATTATTTTTGTTTTACCTGTGTGGTTCAAAGCATTATTGAATAATATGACTTTCATAGGTTTTTTTAATAAAATAGTATAAAGAAAAATTCATGGGATAAGTGAATTTTATTTCACAAAATTGTAAAAACATCTAGCATTTAAGGAACAAATTGTACAAGATATTAAATCCTTGGCAAGAATCCTCGGACTATTTGGATATAGTCTGTCTCAACAACATCCATCCTGAGCAAGCTGGGTTTATCTAGGAAAAAAGGGTGTGTACTACATCACACCCCAAATCACCTCAACTAAACTAGACTTATATCAACGCTGAATACAAGTCCCTCCAAAGAGACACACCAACACATTCCAAAATTTTCAACCTTACGCCAAGATCCCAAAAATTTTAAATTTTGAAATTATTGAATGAATTATTCAACTTTACATATCCAAATTATAATAAGGGAAAGATCCCATTTATAATATAATAATAAGTGTAATTACATGTAATATTACTAGTCAAAGTAAGTTCATTAGAGAAATTAAGAATTGAAACGGTTGATCAAAGCTTATTTCAGGGATAGAGTTTTGTTACAATCTCTGTAAGGTTATGTGGGAACTAACTTAAAGGCCTACAAAAGGTTCTCCCTTCCAGCCAAACTTGTAATTAAACAATAGATCTTGTTGTTTAATATCTTAAATTTTCTTAATTCTTACTTTAGCAACGAAAAATTACGCATTCACCAAAAAATTACACATATATAAAATCATCACTAAACACTATCACAACAACTAAACATCTGATTTCCACTGCTACAAGGGCAACCACATGACAACAGCCACAAAGATCATGGAAGAGGTGTGCCTTCTCTCCGACCGTGGCCGACACCGATAGCCCCTTGTTGCCGAACATCCTCCAACACCTAAATTTATACTCACTCTAAATTTGATTTCACCTACATGGCTCCGCCTAAGCTTGATCATTCGAATATTATTTAGAATCTAAATTTTTTAGTTTTAGCATTGCAAATTTTATTTGCCAAGAGCGAGGTGGAGCCTGGGCTGAGGGTGCACAAAATCAAGAAACTCAAGGACTCAATGTAGACAGCAATGCTGCGGAACAATATAATGGTGCTGTTGCAAAATTCATCAGTGGGAAAAGAATAAATTTTTCCCTGTCTGGCAGTTATAAAGTAAGATGTGCGGCTGAAGGAAGTGGTCCAACACAACACAGGAAAGGCCCATTACATACTCCACAAATCTATCTACGGTAGAAGCCCCGGGAGATTTTGTAAGGAATCTCAAATGAAGAAAAAGTTGAAGGTAGACTCTGAGAAAGAACATCGTAGAAAGAAGCCAAAGCTAGCAAGATCCCTTTTTTTGTGAAAAAGGTAGCCAGGACCAAGACTATGGTGAAAATATACAGACATGAGTGTAGAGGAATTTCAAAGAGAGAAAGACCAGTTTTTAATTTCTCAAAAAAGAACCAAAGAAGAAAGAGAAGCTTTAGAACGTCCTACAATCTTGCAGAGAGAAAGTGGTGAATGGCTTGAACAAAGAAGAAAATTATTGACAGCATCGAACTTTGGTACAGTATGCAAACGTAGAGCAGATACTGGTTGTGAAATATTGGTTAAGCGAATGCTGTACAGCTCTGAACTACAATATCAATCAATTATGTATGGCCAGATAAAGGAAGTAGATGCAATTAATGACCTTGAAAAAAAAGAAACCGTTTAAGTAGTACCCTGTGGCCTTTTTTTAGACAAAGACATACTATACTTAGAATTTTCACCATATGGTCTTATTGGTATGGTTGGGATAGTGGAGGTAAAATGTCCATTCTCTGCAGATGGGATGACTCCTGAAGAAGCTGTTTTAGCAGGGAAAATACAAGTTTTTAAAGAAAATAAAGGTGAGCTTGTTCTTAACAAACACTATAATTACTTCTATCAAATTCAAGCTCAGCTTCACATAACCCAAAGAAAATACTGTTTACTTGTAGTATGGACAAAAAAAGGTATGGTAGTCAAAAGGGTAGAAAAAAATGATGACTTTTGGAGAATTGAAATGAAATCAAAATTAACTAGATTTTATATAGATTTCATATTGCCAGAGCTAATAGATCCTAGGCACACTAGATTAATGAAAATAAGAAATCCAGAATATATTTTGAATGCACAAAAGTCTAAAACTAAGTAACAAAAATTTTTGAAACAAAGTAATAATAACCGTTTTTATACAATTATTGTATATATTTTCATTCTTTATTTTAAAAATTGTCATTAAGATACTATGATTCATTAAAAATGTTTATATTGTAATACATTGTAAAAATGTGTTTTATTGTAATGGTTACTTGATTTTTCTAAATAATTATGCTATGTTCCTGCAAT
Source organism: Timema cristinae (assembly GCA_039000515.1). Taxonomy (NCBI): domain Eukaryota; kingdom Metazoa; phylum Arthropoda; class Insecta; order Phasmatodea; family Timematidae; genus Timema; species Timema cristinae. The sequence continues at coordinate 82,688,308 of JBCFYV010009882.1, forward strand.
AAAAGTAACTGAAGATATCATCAATTGTAATGACTTCCAGGGTTTTATGTATAGCTTAGATTTACTCTATTCTTACAATAAAACTATTTATAAATATATTTTATTGTAATTAATACTAGATAGTCATATATGATTGTATTTGTTCCTGCAATAAAAGTAACTGAAGATGTCATCTATTAAATGACTTCCAGAGTTTTATATATAGCTTAGCTTTATTCTTTTCCTACAATAAAACTATTACAAATATATTTTATTGTAATGGCTACTAGAGATTTCTATATAATTGTGCAATGCTACTATGCTTGAGTGCAATGAGAGACAAACACGTTAGTCAACTGGTGCGGGTCCCTCCAAAATTTGTTCAACAGTAACGCTTTCAATAAATCCATGGTAAAATGTGTATTTTCTTACACAATGGAGGAAGACTTATACACAAGTCCAAAGATACCATAAAAAACTCAATTTAAAAAGTTTTGATAACATTCCAGGACATCCTTGACAGTTATTCAAGATCTGTTGATACTTGCATGTGCAGAAAACTAATAAGTTGCTACTGGAGAAATATTTGATTTATTTTGGCCAAAAAATTTCAATTCTATAAACACTGTAAAATTACTCCTGCTCC
>JBCFYV010009882.1:82697235-82751925 GCA_039000515.1 Timema cristinae
ATCCAACAATATCATAGGAATACCATAACCAACGACCTGATAGGCCTATAAAAGGTAAGTTAATCCAACTAGGCCTATAGTGTGATCCAAGGGCTGGTTTTTTTCCCCTCTGTCAAATTATGAGAAATTTAAGGTTTTCTACACACAATACACACAATATTCTGAAATCTCCTTTTATAACAAAACAAACGTGATGAAAAAATTCTCCAATCATTAAAAAAAATCCTTAGAAAACTCACCCAATTGAAAGGTTAGGCCAATTTCGGTAATATTCATATATTTATTCATGAAAAGTAAGGTTAGCTCTGTCGGTTTTTTAATTGAAAACATTCATATTTTATGTCAAAAATATTATGTGCCAAAAGATTTCCTACACATTTGAGTGAGATCTTTGTAGATCTGCTCATGCACAGCGAATTTTAGATGTGTGATGATCTGCTTCAGGTTGTTTCAAAAGAGGATGTTAAAAGTTTTTTTTAATATAGATAAAACAATAGTCAATCATTTACTAAAATTTGAGTCAATTACTTAAAAAAAGAGACCCGCCTTGGTGACGTAATTGTTTAAACGCACTTGTTGTATTGAGCTCGACTGCTGAGGAATGAGAGATCGAGGTTCGAATCTCGGTCGGGTGAACTGGGGGGGGGGGGGGTCCTAAATGGTTTTCCACTCTCCCTCCACGCAAATGCGGGCTCACTTCCTCTAATTCAACTTTCCCAATTCCTAAATCCATTAATGTAATTAGTACTTAAAGTGTATAACCCGAATGGGTAGTAAGACACAGTGCTAAATATTATTATTACGTAAAAAAAAAGAAAACTTAAGGTAGGTACTTAGCATATAAGTAGATAAGTAAAATTACCATTGGGCTATTATCTAAGGTGTTTTAACTGTTTTATGAAAGTTTTGTTGACACAAGGAACATTTCATTCAGCATAATATGGTGGAATGTTACCCGAGTGAGTTTAAGATGATTTTTTTTTTACCGTTTTACATTTTTTGACAAGGTTTGTTTTGTTTATTGTTACATTTGAAAACTTCAGAATCTTGTTGTGTGTATAGGTGCTAGAAAAAATTATACATAATTATTGATAATAATTTGACATTGAGAAAAAATAAAGAATCCTGCCCTCACTTCGTACTCTCCCAATTAATCCTACTCACGCTTTCATATCTATGACTGTATACGAGTTCACTAGTTATGCGCTGTTGCCTTAGCATGTACCATTGACATTTGCATTGACAAGAATGTGGAGAAGTGTAGATTGTCTAAACTGTCACCAAGGATACTGCTGCACCCTCCACACGCCCTTGAGTCTGAGGACAGAAGCAATACGTTGTCGACACGTCCTTGTTGCAGTGTTAGATTGGCAACTGTTTTATTATTTAGGTCAAGAACATTTACACTTTCTTTTAAAAAAAGGTAAAAATATATTTTATTTTTACTCGATACATATAATTAATACACACACAAAAGAGAAACTTCCATCTATACACTGAAACCCGCTTCAGTTAGACTGGCCCATTGAAAGGGATCGAATCATGGACTGGTCAATTTTGTTATAAGTTAATATATCTTTTTTGGCAAATATTTATTCCTTTTTCTTTAAATTATATAATATTTATTGACTTCAAAAAAGCATTTGACACGCTTGACATTGACATATTATTAAGATCATTAAAAATTATTGGAATTGGTGGACTGTACTTAAGATGGTTTAGGGACTATCTCACTAACAGACTTTTCTATGTACAAATTAGCACTCAAAAAAGTTAAACCAAAGTGACAAATATGGGAGTACCACAAGGCTCAATACTAGGACCTATTCTATATCTAATTTACGTCAATACTATCACAAGACAATTAAAGAACAGACACATCTACCTATACGCAAACGACACCGCAGTACTGACTATTCACGAAAACCTCCAAATAGCAGAATACAACCTGCAACAAGACTACAACGAGATACAAATATGGACTCATGACCATCGTCTAGTAATAAATGCAAAGAAAACTAAAGTTATACATATCGCTCCTCCTAAAATGCACCATGCAAGAGTCAACATTACACATCACAGCTATAATTGTTTGCACAACTGGACACAAACATGTTGTGACTGTATCGAAAAACTGAACGCAACAGACAGTCATACTTACCTTGGACTAATAATTGACAAACATCATAAATGGGACAGGCACATACAAAAACTTGAGAACAAACTAAAAGGACTGACATATGTTTTTTACCATCTTAGAATGTACTTGGATATCAAAACTTTAGTAATAATATATAAATCATTGGTTCAATCAATAATATCTTACGGCATATCCATCTGGGGAGGAACGACAGAATGTTACACAGTCAAAATTTCGCATTTACAAGAAAAGATCTTGAAAATTATATTTGGTACCAAAATGCTAACAAACAGACATACATTCAACATAAAATTCTACTTCTTAAACAATTATATGAGTACAGCCTCTTGATAGGATATTACCATTCCGATAAATACAAGCAAATAAAAACCCATTCCATTAACACCCGCTCAATTTCTAACAAAGAAATGTATACAATCGGCAAATTCTCTAATTATTATGGTAAACAGGAACTGAGATGTACCATTCCCAAATTGTTTAATTTGCTACCACCAACACTCCGAGAAATCCCTGAAATAAATATAGCGAAAAATAAAATTAAAGACTGGATACTTCAAGGCATGCTTCAAACAACAATGTAAATATTTTTGAGTGGAAATGTTATGATATGTGTAAATCTTTTTGTTTTTTAATTATTTTATTATTATAATTTTTACTATTTTTTAAATATCTATTTAACTACAAGACCTGAAGATGTACCTTTAGGTACTTTGGGATTGTATCAAAAACTAATCTATGTAATTTTTCTTTTAAATCCTAAATAAACAATGATTGACTGATTGATTACTACACTCCACTACCACTACCACTACCACTACCACTACCACTACCACTACCACTACCACATACCACTACCATACCATACACTACCACTACCAACTACCACTACCACTACCACTACCACTACCACTACCACTACCACTACCACTACCACTACCACTACCACTACCACTACCACTACACTACCACACCACTACCAACTACCACTACCACTACCACTACCACTACCACTACCACTACCACTACCACTACCACACCACTACCACTACCACTACACTACCACTACCACTACCACTACCACTACCACTACCACTACCACTACCACTACCACTACCACTACCACTACCACACCACTACCACTACCACTACCACTACCACTACCACTACCACTACCACTACCAACTACCACTACCACTACCACTACCACTACCACTACATACCACTACCACTACCACTACCACTACCACTACCACTACCACTACCACTACCACTACCACTATACCACTACCACTACCACTACCACTACCACTACCACTACCACTACCACTACCACTACCACTACCACTACCACTACCACACCACTACCACTACCACTACCACTACCACTACCACTACCACTACCACTACCACTACCACTACCACTACCACTACCACTACCACTACCACTACCACTACCACTACCACTACCACTACCACTACCACTACCACTACCACTACCACTACCACTACCACTACCACTACCACTACCACTACACTACCACTACCACTACCACACTACCACTACCACTACCTCCACTACCACTACCACTACCACTACCACTACCACTACCACTACCACTACCACTACCACACTACCACTACCACTATACCACTACCACTACCACACTACCACTACCACTACCACTACCACTACCACTACCACTACCACTACCACACCACTACCACTACCACTACCACTACCACTACCACTACCATACCACTACCACTACCACTACCACTACCACTAACCACTACCACTACCACTACCACTACCACTACCACTACCACTACCACTACCACCTACCACTACCACTACCACTACACTACCTAACCACTACCACTACCACTACTACTACCACTACCACTACACTACCACTACCACTCCACTACACTACCACTACCACTACACCGCGTCTTACTACCGTTCGGATTATACGCACTTACACTAATGTGTAATGGTAGGGTGATTGTGAGATGAAATGTAGGACCTACAGTTTAACGTGGAATCCGAACCACGGTGAAGGCCTGGCATTCCCCACATTCACAAGATATCTTGTCAGAGGTGAAGGAAGGGTTTGGTAATCAGATAAATTTGTGCCGGGACTAAGGATTGAACCCCGGACCCCGGCACAGAAGTTTGACACATTACCCCTCGACTGCCAGGTCACCGTTCAATGAATTAAATTTAGTAAAATTAATCTAGAAGAACTAAACTTCTTAATTATGTTTTCAAAACAAATGTTTAACTTAAAACTTACTAATTATTATTAATTATATAAAAGTATATAATGATATTAATTATTTATAAATTTTTCTCATATCTTAATGTAAGGGGATCAAATAAAATTAGGAGTATATAAATAATATCCCATTTGTAAGATTTTGAGTTTTTTATGAAAAAAAAAATGTTCAAGGCATTGCTGTAGACTTTTGTGTCTCGCCTGTTAAACAGGTGGGTTAAGCAAATATTTTCTAAATTATCTTAGTAGGCTGTATATATATAAATATATAATATATATATATATATATATATATATATATATATAATATATATATATATAAAAAATATATATATATTATATATATAGTATATATAATATATATATCCTACTAAGATTATTTTATTCATAATTTAGAAAATATTTGCTTAACCCACCTGTTTAACAGGCGAGACACAAAAGTCTACAGCAATCATGCCTTGAACATTTTTTTTTTCATAGAAAACTCAAAATCTTACAAATGTGATATTATTTATTTTTTGAACTCCTTAGCCAACCCAGATTGTAATTATTATAGTGAATTAACATTAGTCATAATCAGCTTTATTTAATCTTCTTACATAAACTCACTTTACTAATAATCACGCAAAAAAAAAGTCTTAATACAATTGCGAGAAAATTGCCAACTTAAAAACCCCAATATACTAAAATATCTATATATTTTAAAATAATAATAATTAGGTTAAAATAATCCTTTATGTGATAATAATTTTAAAAAATCAATCAATCTTAAACCTAGCCCTTCAAGACGATTAAAATTCAATCGAAATACAATTTTTGATAGAATAATACATTGCAGTTATAGAATAGTTATTTTACTTAACCCTTCCTTCTCCTCTGACAAGACATGTATTAATTACAACTTGTGAATGTGAGGAATGCCAGGCCTCCACTGTGGTTTCGATTCAACATTAAACTGTAGGTCCTCCATTTCCTCTCACAATCATCCTACCATTACACATTAGCGTAAGTGCGTATAACCCGAGCGGGTAGTAAGACCCGGTGATGATGATGATAATGATAATAATAATAATAATAATGATGACGATGATGACAACAACAATAACAACAATGTTCTTGCAATGTTGTCATGGGTGTATCTTTTGGTCACGAAGTAGTAGTAACCAAGAGGGCCGTAAATCTGATTTAATTATTTTAATCTTCTTCAAACTTTTAATTATTGAACAACCAAGAAGTAGTATCCAAGTGGCCGTGAATCTAATTGGGTCATTTTAATCGTCTTCAAAATTTTAATTATTTATTAACCCAGGGGTTCCCAAACTTTTTGAGATCTCGCCACCTTTAACATGTCTGATTTTCCCTGTGATGCCCCTGTATCCAATGTTTTAAAAAAATTACCCAAATTTGATTTGATGGCAAATTTTAAAAAAGAAAATTGTCATTTACATTACTAGCTTGTATTCTTTTAAATGTAAAAATACAAAATTACAAAAAATTACAAAACTGAATAAGAAGTATTAAGAGTAGGCATGAGTTTTATTGTATGATTTATTCCATTCATTAAAATATGTACGAGTATATATATTGAAAATTTGCAGGTTACATTTCACTATAGGCCTACATTATAAGTTTTAGTTGTTCCTTATAGCCTCAATACTCTGGAAAAGAGCGGTGACGCCCCAGGACGTTGCAACACACAGTTTGAGAATCCTTGGTTTAACCAATCAAAATATTTTAATTGCTGACCTTTTTTGTGTCTTAGATAGGTAATTAATAATGCTGCAAGTTTTTTTTTATTTGTTAAAATATAGTTTCTCAAATGAAAGTATAAATGTTTGCTACCCTCATATTCTCTTTTCATCTGCTAAAACTCAGAACTTTATGTTGGCCACCATTTTAAATTAGACTAGTTGCTAAAGTAGACATATTTTATAATATTAAGAAGTTGGTTATTTATTTGCCTATCATTTAATATCACCAAAAGTACTGGTAACAATTTTTTGATTGGCTTTAATTTTCCTAAAACAATGGAAAAACAGTCTACACAAACAATCAAATAGTGCCAATTTTAAATACCATATTTATTTTCATTAGGTCTGATAGGTTGATGGCGTTTGATATATTTTCTAAGATCATTAGTAGGTATTTGCACTGTGGTCCCAAGGATGTAGCAAGGCTCATTTTCATTTGAATTGGTAGATGCATTCTTTTATAGGAAATGTGTGGTGACTGTGTATTAATCATGTATATAACTCAAGGATCCATAAAAGGTTCCGCGAGACCTTTCAGATACAGCCTGGATCTGGACCACATATACTCACTTACCCCCAAAGATTTTTTTTCAACCTCTTGTCAATTTTACACCTTCAGATCAAATAATGTGTCTGTAATTATTTTCTAATGTAACAAAAAAAAATTTGAGAGAAAGAAATAGGCTTCCACCCCTTAAATGTTTGAATGCTATTAGGGATGCTACACACAATATCACACATTTAATGCAAATTTTTTTTCAACAAAATATTTCTATATAAAATATATTTTATTTAGTAAATAAAGATGACAGCAACAATTATAAAAAGAGAATAAAAGTAGCTCACCATCCATTTTTAAGATCGACTGTGGGCCATGCATCTCACTCGCTAGTACATGGGACATCTCAAATTTTATTCCAAAGAAATTTGTTTTTATAAACTTGCAATAATCATTTTTAACAACTACATTTCATTTATTTGAAGCAAACCCAACCCTTTCAAATGAGACTCAATTATTTTTATCTTGTTTAAAGAAGTCTACAAATGACACTACACAATGTAACCACCTCACTCGCACATCATAACTAAAATGGAAAACCTTTACTGCCATGCTTGTGTGTTAAATGTCTTTATAGGATATAAAATATCAAATTAATTTATTTAAAATAATTATTAGGGTACAAACTATACTTTAACACTTTGGATCATTCATATAAATATATATATGGTTCCTACCCAACCTAGCTAAACCCATCCTTTAATGCCTTAATAAAGTTAAACCTCTCCTATAATATTGATCAAATAAACAATTAAATTTCTATAAGAAACAATGATGTCATCATTATAACGCAAAAAGATTAAGTCAATACTTACATTTGTACGTTTCACTTTTGGTTTTAATGAATTTTGTTTAAGTTGTATAACTTGATAAAGCTAGGTAATAATAGGTTTGCCATCTTCTCGTGTGTGTAAATATATATAATAGAACAAAGAAAATTGGTTGTACATTAGCTATACTATACGCAGGGCTGTGGAGTCATAGTCAGAGTCAGAATAGTGGAGTTGAGATCATAAACAATTCTGGGTGGAGTCGAAATTGGAGTTAGTAAAACTGTATCGACTCCAGCTTCAATATAAAACTTAAAATATTATAGCAATATATGATGTATAATATATAATTTTAACTATATACTTTTTAATCTTTTTAGGACCAATGTTTGTAATTTTGTTGACTTATGTAGTAACATTTACATTCACAATGTCAAAGAAGCTTCCAATGAAGTAATCTCTATTGGAGTATTTTACTGCAGTAAATTTACTACTAATTAATATACATTAGTCATTTATGAAATAGTCAGTTTCAAAGTTGGAGTCAGAGTCGGACAGTAGAAAAATAGGGAAGTATTAGTTAAAAGCTTGGCGTACAACTCCACAGCCCTGACTGTATGTTCTAGCACCTGCTGATCTTAATATCTATGTGCTGTTTAGGGTCAACAAAAAATATAATTGATTAGGAATAGTATGCATGCTTTCATTCAAGCTAACGGACACTTTTTTATGTGTCATATAAGAATAGAAAAAATAAAATTCTTACCATGGATACACACAAGGTTGGTATTGTGATTCAAATAACACCAGTATTTTGATTGTTGGTAAATTTTCTATAGCTATAAATTAAAAAAAGTTACCAGTTGGTTGATATTTTTATTTCACACTGCTAAAGGTGAGGTCGAGGGTTTGTCTGCTGTGTCTATAGAAAGTATGAATACTGAAATCAATTGTTTATCAACTATTTATGCAGAAGTTTTTGTTGTTGATGGTGTGGCTGGTTGTTAGTGAATTCTTGGTGGCTAGGACCTATCATATAGTGCATATGATGCTTTTTTTTTACAACCAAAATAGCTGTCAATATTTTATGATTAATTTTAGAAACAAATTCATATGACAAATTGATTTTTACAAATAACTTTTTGTTTGCTATTTGACAGAATTAAAAAAAATTAAATGAGATATTGGTTGGTCATATTGTATCCCGAACTGCAGCTAAGATTTTTATAAAGATGAAAATAAAGTCTACCACTCTACAACTATCACATTTATTGCTCTTTTTGTTGTTGTAAACACAACTATTTCAAAAAAATAACTTGTTCAAGGCATTTTGAACATCTTCTAATGAATCAACATGATGGACAGTTCACTCCTTTCAAACTCCCACTAAGAGAAACAAACTTGAAAACTAACCATCAACAAAAATTTCAAAGTGTTCTCTTTTAAGTGTGAACACTGCTAAGTGTTTTTTTACCTGCCTCAGTGGTGTAGTTAGCTAACACACTCGTTTTGTGTTGAGCTAGACTGCCAAGATTGAGGTTAGAATCTCGGTTGGGTGAACTGGGGGTGGTTTTTCCTAAATGTTTTTCCACTCTTATCTCCACACACTTCCTCTAAATTCAACCCTCCCAATTCCTAACCCATTAGCTTAATTAGTACTTAAGTATATAACCCGAATGGGTAGTAAGATGTGCTGTTATAATTTTATTTATTTTTTCAGAATTCTGTCAATCTTTGTGATGGAAACCTCATGTTGCAGTCCTAGATTGAAACATTTCCTCAAGAGATTTTTAACCGGCATCAAAAGAAAATCAAATTCTGGAGCCAGCAGAAAAGTTATTTAATGATAGTTCATCAGACCTTAGGGAAGGATGAACTTTCTTCCATAGATCAAGAGCAAAATCAGGCTGATATAAACCTAAAACCATGTTTTTAATTATCACCCCTACTTCATTTTCAAGCACAAATATCACAAATAATAATTTTACCCAACTAACTATATGGATGGATGATTTTTGGAACTCATCCTTAAAAACATCTTCTTTGTCACCTTTTTTTAATTCCCTGGTTAATAACATAAGTATCTCAAGTGATTACATTATTAATGAGGCAACCGTTGAGACTGTAGTAAAGTTTTGTGATGAATGGGAAGCAGCGCAGCACAGTTTATTTCAGACAGCAAATATCTTCTTTGCAGCAGCTTTTCTTGTGCCAAAGAGTTTCAAACAAAGTCTTCTACTTCTCAGGTATTAATTTAATTTCAAACTATCGGTGCCTATGTATTGATCAAATTTTAAACCATTTATTTTGGGTATTTATAAATTTGCCACTAAATTCCCCTCTTGATAAATTCAATCTTATGGATCACATAAATATATTATTTATCACTAATATGAAAAGAGAAACTCTACATTGAATTCACTGAAAATTAACAATCACATTTTAAAATGGTAACTGTACGAATACAGCTGTTAAAGAACACATCCAAACAAGAATTGTATTAATTCTTTATTGCATAAAATATAATTACAATAATAAAATATCATTGATTTCTATATCAAACAGCCAAAATAACATCTGTGAAAATATTGTGCGCAAGAAAATTAACCTATCAAATACGTGTAGTTTCATAACAGCACATAATTCAAGTGACAACACTGTTGCAGAAACTATAATGCTGTCATCACAATCGGACCCCCCTACATGTTTAGTATGTCTTTTATTTTTTTCATTTTGATCACACCAGCATTTCCATTCTGTGCCAGTAGTGGCTGTTAAGACATTGCATTTCTATAGTATTTCAGAGACCCTTCAATACGATATAGGATCTTGCTATGGCCATGAGAGCCAAGGTATCAATCTTGAAGGTTGAACATAATTTTTATTTTTATTTTACTTATCTTAATTATCATTCTGGCTATCAACAACTTATACTAATTTATGGGTACAGGATGAGGAAAGCAAATTAATAGGAAATGTATAAGAATTGCATAAGAGAGGATGGGAAAACAACCATGAAAATTTCAACATGGAAAATCAACCCTAGTCACCAGGCTGTGATTTGAGCCTCAAACTCCCTCTAACAGCAACCAAGTTCAATGTGAGTCTTACACCTTATACTGATCATTTGTCACACATACATCACTTCAATTGCAGATAGTATTCACTCACAGTAATACAGGGCAGATTTCTTAGCAGTCATCCACAATGGAAATGAGCTCTTAGTGGAAAAAAAAAAGTTTTTAACAAAACTGAAAGAGGAACATGTAAAACATTAATAATTTAAAAAATACCTTCTACATGTTTAAATCAAAAGTTTACTTTTTATTATTATTATTATTATTATTATTATCATCATCATCATTAACATTATTGTTGTTCCCATTTTGTTTTTAATATTTTCAATAGCAAAATTTCTTGTAAATTTGCCCTTTCCCATATAGGTATTAATGTCCCTTCTCGGGCCTCTCATAATCCAAAATTACTTTCTATCAATAGCTCTTATGAGGTGTGAGCCCTATAGATCATTGTATCAATAGCTCCAATTCTAGATTTGTCGAATTCAACCTTTATCATAAAAAAAAGCCAAACTCGAGTTATTTAAGGAACTCCCTTATCACTTACTAATTACCCTATAGAGGTTCTTCCTCAATTATTTAACTTTACATTGTTCTGCTTTATTGTTTGCTTATTGTTACTGCTTTTTAAGTACTTGTGTTTTACTATGCTTGGGCCATTCCATGTAAAGTGATCAATTGAAAATAAGGCAGACTTTAGATTTTTATAAAATTAGGCATGATTGTTATTCTTACAAAAATAGTTAAAAATACAAAATTTTATAATTTTATCTTCTTTAGTTTTTGAGTTATAAATTTTCAAAATTTCAAAAAGGGGCATTTTAGGCTTCACTGTTCATCATGTTTTATTTAATTTCTTCAGTTAGAAATAAGGTAGAGAAATGAAATAAAAAACATTTTATGGTTTTTTTTTATTGGGCCTTAGAATGATATATCATATTCTCACATTAGGGCTATTTTAAAGTTCAAGATTATCAACTCAAAATTCTGACTTTTAATTCCTCAAAAAACATGTTTTAAAATTTTGTAAAAAAAAATCACACTTTTTCATTCTTATCTTACAGATATGCATGCCAAACTTCAACTTGGGATCTTGATGGGATCAATTGTGAATTAATTTTTAATAACATTAGGATCACCAAAATAGTACCATCACGGTATGCCTCATGACGATATATTGAAGATATTTAATTTGCAAACTTATATAAAAGTGAGCTTAAAAATATGTTTATGTTCTTTAAACAGCTTCAGTATCTATCTTGTTAAAACAAGTTGAATCATGTTTACCCCACGCCTCCCTAAGAAAGACATGTCTCTTAGACCAGTTACATTTTTCATGAATGTGCATGCCTGAACCTGTAAGCTAATGTTGCTTCCTTTTGTATCATGTCAGTCCCATGTTTGCACTTGGGAGAGAAACACAATATTGTGTGCCGTGATCAAGATAGTTCTGTATTTATGTTAAATTATTTAAAAATAATTATTCATTTATGCCTAAAACAATAATTGTGTATATTTTATTTTAAAATTAACTAGGAGTTTAGTGTGTAATATGGAAGAAATAATTAGAAAATCTAATTTCAATATCTACTGTTGTAATACTTTTAAGAAAGAAGGGCATAAAACTTTTAAAAAATGTTAGATCTGTTACAGATTGGATGTGCTTAGCATATAGTGATGAAATGAAAATATTTGATTGTTGTAGAAAACAATTGTCTCAGGAAAAGTCTAAAATGGTTCAAGCTGACAGTGAGGAAAATAACATGCCATGTCCTAGTAATGTAGGTGACAATTTTATTCCCGTGGACTTAAGGCCCTGCCTACCCTCTCTGGCGGTGTGTTGAGCTTTCAGCTCTCAAAATAGATGGCATTGCTAACGTTATACAAACTGGTGGATTCCAGCCATCAGGTTGGCAGAGTTACTGGTTTGTTTAAACAATTGGGAGACTGGCGACCACGACCGGTAATCAGTAAAGGCAGTAAGCAAACTTTTTCCAAGAACTGATAGAGATAAGAAGTGTAGTGCCGGACTGTAAAGTGTGGAGGCGACCGAGTTGGACTAAACGTGGGGAGATATAATGTCAAGATACAATCACACTCTCGAACAGAAAAATTAGTTTATCCATTCCAGCCAGCTAGACGTCCATTAACCTGTAGTACCACTTTTGAATTTTGAACCTTTTTGATGCCAAAGTTTTGTACTAGTTTTGTACCGTTTTGTACCACAAAGAAAAAGTTTTGTACCCGTTTTGAGTAATTAGCATATCAACGTGGTGACTCCAGGTTAATGCTGTTGTACCACTTTTGAATTTGTTTTATGCCAAAGTTTTGTACTAGTTTTGTACCATTTTGTACCACAAATAAAAAGTTTTGTTCCCGTACCCATTTTGACTAATTAGCATATCAAAGTGGTGACTCCAGGTTAATGCAGTTGTACCACTTTTGAATTTTGAACCTTTTTTTTATGCCAAAGTTTTGTACATTTTGAGTAATTAGCACATCAAAGTGGTGACTCAAGGTTAATGCTGTTTTACTACTTTTTAATTTTGAACTTTTTTTGATGCCAAAGTTTTGTACTAGTTTTGTACCGTTTTGTACCAGAAAGTAAAGTGTTGTACCTGTACCCGTTTTGAGTAATTAGCATATCAAAGTGAGTACTCCAGGTAAATGCGGCTGTACCCCTTTTGATTTTGAACTTCTTTTAATGGCAAAGTTTTGTACTAGGTTTGTATCGTTTTGTACCACAAATAAATAGTTTTGTACCCGTACCCATTTTGGTTAATTAGCATATCAAAGTGGTGACTCCAGGTTAATGCTGTTGTACCACTTTTGAATTTTTTCATGCCAAAGTTTTGTACTAGTTTTGTACCACAATGAAAAAGTTTTGTACCCGTACCCGTTTTGAGTAATTAGCATATCAAAGTGACTACTCCAGGTAAATGCGGTCGTACCCCTTTTGAATTTTGAACTTTTTTTGATGGCAAAGTTTTGTACTAGTTCTGTACCGTTTTGTACCACAAAGAGAAAGTTTTGTACCCATACCCATTTTGAGTAATTAGCATATCAAAGTGTCACGTGACTCCAGGTTAATGCTGTTGTACCACTTGTGAATATTTTTCAAATAAATATCTGGTGAGGGTAGTGATAAATAATAATGTATACTTATTTATCAGAGAAAAAATTATTTAAAATAAAATTAGAGATAACTTATTTTTGAAGATTTTGTCACTAACTATAATAACCTATACGAGAGAGTATGTAGCTTACGATTTTGTCGTACCATTTTTTTGAGTTTATTAGTAAGCAGGTAAAATAAAAAATAACTAAAATTTAAAGTGCTAAATTTGGCCACTGTGCTTTGGTTAATTTTTAAAATTTAAAGGCTAAAGAGGCAATAAAATATTTTAAAAGCAGTTTCATTTCAAAGACTATAACAATTTTGACTATAAATATATCTGTTATTTTTATTACTGATATCACCACGTCATACTACCTGTTCATGTTATACGCATATATGATAATCTAATTGGGTAGTAATGAGGAAAGAAGCATTTGAGAGGTAATCTACCAGCATTTTTATTTTGGAAGGTGGGGAAACAATTTAGGAAAAACTACCCTCAATAGACCTGACCAGGATTTGCACCCCAAGTGCTCCACTATCAGCAGACCAATTTAACACTGTAGTGACACCTTAGACCACTCAGCCACTGAAGTGGGTATCTGTTATTTAATACGGTGTTTACAGTTTTAAAACATCTATAGGATTTACACAATTTTCCAGAAATAAATGTTTTTGGGAATAATTTTTTATCCTATTGGTAGAGTTTAACTTGAGTAATATCTCCATGGTGTCAGCCTGCAACCAAGCTATACCAATCGAGAGGTTGCCGTATGTTGGCGAAGATAGTGCCAACATTTTCAAGCTGAGGGTGCCATGTGTTTAGCACAACGAGCCCTCCAGACTTCTATCTCAGTTTTCTAGACTGAAGCGCCAATTATTCATTCAATTATCTCCTCATTTGTCCTCACAAGGTTGATTTTGGTTCCGTTTCAGACCCACTGCTTCACAGACAGAATTAGGGGCACTGGGGATCGAACCTGGGACTTCAGGATTTGAAGCCAGTAAATCTGACCACTATACAACAAAGGCGGTCGGGTATCAACTACTTACTTACTTACTTTATGGCTTAGGGAACACAAAAGTTCATTAACTTTAATGGTTTAAATATATTTTACTTATCATCGGCTTCATGTCGTGGTCAATATTGCTAAAGTGATATGACTGAGCACTGAGTGCGTAAATTAATCAGCTCTAGTAACTTGACTAGTTCGATTCCCTGTTAGGTTGAAATTACTTAGTACTAGCGTGATAGGAACTCGGCCAAGGCACAAGAGATTTTGAACATACAATAAGTGCGTTACAGAGTGTTAGTATCATTTATTTTCAGCTAAGAGCTTTTTTGTAAAAAAAAGTACTTGAAATATCAGAATAATCGCTACATTGTTATATAGAAATATTTATTTGTATCTTAATTTTGATATTTCTACAGTAAATAAAATAGTATCGCTACTCATCCATTGTACTTAAATCAGTAGATACAGATAGCCTAAGCGCCAGTAATATGCATACCATTAAAAAAACTTGCCCTTTACGACAAGCAGTTAAATAATCAATTATATCTTTGAGTTTCTTTGTGCGCCCTTTCTTCATAAACTTGTTATTCACAAGGATATAAAATAATATTTTGTAAATACTTTTTCACCTCAAAATTTATACAATCCATTGGATTTTGTTCGAAAGCAAAAGGTCACATATTGTTAATTATATAAGAAGTAATCACTGTGGGTACTTATTGTTCAGGATTCAATACATTTCTTTCAAAACGAGCGCACAAACTGCAAGAATGCAACAGGTTCAAATTAAAAGTAATCACATTTAACAAGCTAATAAAATAAAATTAACATTTTCACACCTTGACTACCAAAAACTTCGTTCATTAACTTTTTGAAAAATAACTTATTCCAAAGTCCAATGAGAGTCAAATCCTAGACCATAAAATAAAAACTAGTATATAAAATTATACCGAGAACGTCTCTAAATTACATTTAGACCAAATTTTATTTAAAATAACTATGTTTGATATGAGCAGGTATGTTTATTTTTATTTATTATAATAGTGGATTAAAAATTCAATGTACAGTAGTTTTCATATACTTTGAATAATAACACTTATTATTACAACGTGTAGTGCTCAAGAATGAGAAAACCCAAGAAAGAATATAAGATAAGAGTGAAGAATTTTAGATGTTTTACTGCCTCAGGTAAATAAGGGCTAATGTCATAAAACTTTGTGTATGAAGAAGCATGTGGTTTTTTTCTTTGAAAATAATGCATCACTAGAGTAATACTCTCATTGAAGTAAGAAGGGACCAACTATATTTATTCACACAGCAAGAAGACTTTGTGAGTATTTTAGTTACTGATTATAATAAGATGTTTATATTTAATTACGCAAATTTTCATAATTGGACATTGGCCCTTCTTATCCTAACGCACATGGTATTAATGTTTCTCTGACTCAAGAAGGTCACAGAGATTATTTTAACCCTCCACTGCCGCCTGCATTCCGATACACCAGGTTAGCCAACGCTTGCAAAACGATACTAGCTTGTAAATGGGTAATGATCATACTAACGGCACCTATTATCAGCTAAGACAACTAGTTGCAGAAGGAAAAGTTGTATTTAAAACCATGTATTTTGACTAGAGTGTCGACTTGGGAGTTGTTAGAGCTCAATATCGGCATGATTATTGAAGCTAACCCAAATTAAAAAATATGTCTAAAATGAAAAAGAAATTATTCATTAAATAATATGTTATAAACAAACTCTCTAGCTTAATTGTACAAAGAAAATAAATAAATCCATTAATAATTTTTGTTTTCCCATTTAAAATGCAAAATGAAAATACAAAAACATAATCTTAAGCATTTGAATAACTTTCTAACATTATTATTATGTATTATTATTATTTATTATCATCATCATCATAACTGCGTCTTATTACCCATTCGGGTTATACACAAACTTTCTAACACTATTACCAATTTGCAATAGTAATTTATTATAATGAATTATTAATAATAGAAATAATTAATCATCCCAGCTGAGTGTTATAGTTTAATAGCAAGGAGTCTACAACTCTTGTTTACATTATACCTCTCCTTTCAAGTATAAGCCACAGCTTTTTTCGTGTTTTTTTTCATATTGCTTATTAATATTGCAAATAAATCTAACGTTTGAAAGAAAATTAAATTTAAAAAAAAATGTGTTATTACTACAGGTTATATTTAAAAAATTGAAAACAAAATAAATAAAATGATCAGCATTAGGACTTGGCAACAAATGTTTGGGATTATCTAAATGGTAGAGTGGCCCAACCCTAACTTTTTTTAGGATGGATTATCAATCAAAATACCATAATATGTTTTTAAAGAAACTCATACTGCACAACATAAGGATACAAACATGATCATCTGCTACAAGTGGCCTAAGTACAACCACATGTACTGTTAATTTACTCTAATTTATGAGAAATATGTTTTAATTCATGAACCACAAAAAAAAAACTTCACTTTTTAGGAAAGTTTAAGTTACTCTTGAATTGTATTTCAAATATGAAAAGTTTGATTGTGTGTTAAAAGTCATAATTAACATATCATTTGAGAAAAATATAGTAACTAACTAAAAACAAAGGTATAATATCGTGGATCATATCTTTCTAAAGGTTTTGAATTGTGGTTTAAAGTACTAAATGCAACTCTTTTTTTTTTATCAAAAACTACATTTATTTCCAAATGGTGCCATGGGGTCATTAATGCATCGAAAATCTGAAAAAAAGTATTATAGCTCTAACCTGTATATACCTATAGAGGAAAAAGTATGAAGAACATCTTAGAAGTAAGTCCACATGGCATTAGGTGATTTCATGTGAAAGGAGCCATATGTATTATTACGTGTAAATATAAATACATCCCTACTTAGCTTAGCATTAATGAATCCCTCTACTGATAACAGTAAGAAATGTCAACTAAATACTCTTGGAAAGCCAAAAAACGGCTATTTGAAACATATCTTAAAATTCTGTCTACCACTCATGAGCTATTAGTGTTGTGTTTTGGTCATTATTTTGGTGCAGAATTTGTTATCGAACATAAAGGTTACAAATTAGATTCTATATTAAAATCAGTCAAATAAGAATCAAATAGCTGAAGCTTTTATTTATGCTTTTTATTGAGGAATTCTCCATCAAGATATATTCTGAAAATTGAAAAATGACACTTGGACACGAGAATCGAATTTGGGACCTTTGGTTTAGTACGCCAATGATCTAACCACTGAGCTATCCAGGAATTATCCCATGCCCAGGGTCATTCTTTACTCATATTTTAAGGCATAGTCTATGATGGACGTGCGGAAATCATTGGCTACTAATGTGTGATTTATTTTATTAAGATCACGAGCTATCAGATAACGCAGCTACCTTCGACTCGGAGTTGGCTTCATGCTGCCACTTGTACATTTATTATAATTGTAAGGAATCGCATATTTAAGAATCAAATAGTCGAAGTTATTAAGTATCAGACACCAATGACTTGATTGTAATGGTAGACATTAAACTTGGTCGATGTATAAATTTACAACAACCTAAATAAATGCTACAAGTAAAACAATTAAAATACTTGCGAATTGGGATACTATTGTGTCTTACTATATCTGAACCAATGTTCTATAATTTTACACATAACTAAATCGGGTTAAGGGTTTTGGTGACTTGATAAAAATAATTCAATTTTCTTTTCAAACAAGTTTCATAAAAAAGTTTGGAGAAATCCATTGTCTCGTACATACGAAATTATATGGCTCTAACAAGAATAAAATTAGTTTACAGCTAGACACATTGGCCTCTAAAAGCATAACATCTTTGGTGATGTAACATATTGATCATGATAGTGACCTTTCACACCATGTATGTTATGTTGGCATAACACTGGTGAAGTAATATACCACTTGGTCAGACAATATTATCTGTGACAAGACTATTCTGTGTATCATTTAATTATGTACTACTTTACCCGCCTCGGTGGCGTAGTTGGCTAACGCGCTTGTAGTGTTGAGCTCGACTACTGAGGACTGGGAGATCGAGGTTCAAAATCTCGGTCGGGTGAACTGGGGGTGGTTTTTCCTAAATGGTTTTCCACTCTCCCTCCACGCAAATGCGGGCTCACTTCCTCTAATTCAACCTTCCCAATTCCTAATCCATTAGCGTAATTAGTACTTAAAAGCGTATAACCTGAACGGGTAGTAAGACGCGGTGATAAATAATAATAATAAATAATAATAATAATTATGTACTAATACAAATTATTTACTACTATTAAATGTAATTGTATTATATTTGGAAGAAGGTGGATGGAAACATATAAAAGGGATGAACACAATATGGCTTTTACAATGAAAATAAAAACACAGTTCACACTTTACATTGTTGCCGTTGACCTGGCGGTCTAGGGGTAAGGTGTCGAACCTCTGTGCTGGGGTCCGGGGTTCAATCCTCAGTCCCGGCACAAATTTATCTGATTACCAAGCCTTTCCTTCACCTCTGACAAAACATCTTGTGAATGTGGGGAATGCCAGGCCTCCACCATGGTTCGGATTCCACGTTAAACTGTAGGTCCTCCATTTTATCTCACAATCACCCTATCATTACACATTAGCGTAAGTGCGTATAACCCGAACGGGTAGTAAGACGAGGTGCTAATAATAATAATAATAATAATAATAATAATAATAATAAAACATTGTTTCCATTGGACAAAGAGGAAATGGTTGCCTCTTGAATAAAATCGATCGTTACCGCACAATCCCCCGAATTGTAAAAGCCATATTGTGTTCATCCCTTTTATATGTTTCTATCCACCTTTCCTGTACCTTTTTCTAAATAAAATACAATTACCTCATAAAGCGAAAAGAGGTTTTCCTTATAGAGATCTATTAAATATTAAATGTAATTGAAATTCAAGTGATCTAATTATTTAATTAGAATATATATGCTACATATTTGTCGACGAGAATGAGATTAAGCATATTACCGTGCCACCTTATCATCCACAGACAAACTCTCTAGCAGAAATTGAAGTTAAATCTTTCAAGAACGGGATTGACAAAGTGATGTTGGATCTGAAGAATGATAAAGACAGTATATCAACCTTATTAAGTCAATACTTATTTGCCTACAGGATTGCACCTCATTTAACTACAGGGTGGTCACAAGCAATGAGGTTTCTAGGAAGGAACCTTCATAGTCGGTTGGACTTATTGAGAACAAAAACAGAAAAAGCAAGAAAGAGGCAGGTAAAGTATTTCCAAGGTCATCAATACCTTGCTTTCTCAAAAGGAGAGAGAGTATTAGTAAGAGACTACAAGAACCCTATGAAGCCAGAATGACATCCGGCTAGCATCTATAAGGTGCTGGGTAGTATGACCTATTTATGTCAGCTCGACAGTAATCATGCCATGAAATGGAAAAGGCATTTGGATCAGTTGCTTAAGGTTGATGATTTATACCTTAAGGAGGTATCACAAATTGAACAGGCATGTACATTTCCAAAGTGGAATCCATCAAGAGAACAAGAAAACAACTATAGGCATAAGCTCAAATACGGAAACACAGAGGTCAAGTGTAGGTGACACAGAATCACCGGAAAGAAAACAAACTAATTATAAGGTTCAAGATCTTCAGTTAGAAGACAAGTTATCACCTTCAGAGGAGAGGAGTACCATTACCGAGGACGGTATGCATTAAGATGGAAGACACAAGTAGAGTGGTAGCGCTGGTAAAAATGTGCAGGACTTAAGTTTAAATGTGAACAACCATACCAGGAACTGCATTAAACCAATTGAGAGACTGAACTTATAAAAGGAAGTTATTTTATATGCCATGGTTATATTGTTTTGTATCTTATCTTAGGTGGGAGGGGTGTAACATATTGATCATGAAGTGACCTTTATGCCATTTATGTTATGTTGGCATTACACTGTGGTGAAGTAATATATCACTTGGTCAGATACTATTATCTGTGACAAGAGTATTCTGATCTAATTATTTAATTAGACTAGTTATACTACAGGGGAATAAAATTATGTATTGCTCCTAATGAATATCAAAATAACCGTTAGATTAACTGGTAAAACATTTCCTTTGAGCACTTATAAACAAAAATGTTATTAAAAAAATATATGTGCTAATCTGAGATAAACAAAAAGCTCTGGTTTGGTGTAAATGAGCTATTTTTCAAACATTTTGGTCTGCTCGACTACATGCAATATTAGAAAATATAAAATATATATCACCTGGTAAGCAGTTTTGTTTCTATCCCCTAGTCAGTTTTATATTGAACCTTAAATGGACTACAGCTGTTCAATTTTTATAAAGAAAATACTAATATCCTCAGATTATATATGAAAAAATTAATCATTACCATTAGAGAGAAATTCCTAACAGTACTGGAGGTAGGGTATCAACTTAATCTGTCCTAAGGTGTTCATCTAATATCTAATGACAATATAATCTGACTAAAGACATCTGTAAATCAGGTTCAATCCCATTGGCTTTAACTGAAGCCATTGGGTGGTATGCATAAAAAGTAGTACTTACTCTTTATTTTCAATTTTGTAGTAGCTTCTTAACACTAGAAAGCCCAGAGTAGTGATGTTTACCACTTTAAGAATTAATTGTTTTATAATATCCTTAATTGTTAAAGGAACATATTGCTACCTTGTGACTTTTAATAAAAGTGTTTTATATGTTATAAAAAGAATCACATCTCTCATAAATAAAATTGGCTGTACAAACATTATGCCTAGAAAATTCAAGAACAGTCAATTTGATCACTGTAATTCAGGAGCTGTAAGTGCAGGATGACATATTAAAAAAAACTCAGAATAGTACTAAAGAGTGGGAGGTGACCTGGTGGTCTAGGGGTAAGGTGTCAGACTTCTGTGCTGGCGTCCGGGGTTCAATCCTCGGTCCCGGCACAGATTTATCTGATTACCAAACCCTTCCTTCACCTCTGACAAGACATCTTGTGAATGTGGGGAATGCCAGGCCTCCACCGTGGTTCGGATTCCACGTTAAACTGTAGGTCCTTCATTTCATCTCACAATCACCCTACCATCACACATTAGCGTAAGTGCGTACAACCCGAATGGGTAGTAAGACGCGGTGCTAATAATAATAATAATAATACTAAAGAGTGAAAAGAAAAACTATTATCCATGTAATATAATGTTCAGGCCTCCACCGTGGTTCGGATTCCACGTTAAACTGTAGGTCCTCCATTTCATCTCACAATCACCCTACCATTACACATTAGCGTAAGTGCGTATAACCCGAACGGGTAGTAAGACGCGGTGCTAATAATAATAATAATAATATAATGTTTGTCACATTTATCTGCTTTATATTTCAATGACTATTGTGAAGCAGCATAGTGGGGATAGTAATGGAATTCTTGGAAGCATGCTGATAAGCGGATTATTCTATAATTATCTTAGGAAAGACAAACTGCATTCTGTGAACAAATTCCTGCCTGTAAACGTTATTTGGAAGCTCACATAAGCATATCCCAAAACGGAAAGGAGGTAAAATATCACTATAATCATCTTTACATTATTGAAGCTGGCACAGAGACTGAAAGCAGAGGAAATTAGCATTTTAGGGACAGTGAGCCACACCAGGAAAGAAATCCCAGTATCTGTGAAGGCATCTAAAACTCTGTTGTATGAGACCACTATCCTCAAATGAACATTACATTAACTGTACTGAGGAAAGAAATAGAAGAACATCTTGCTATTTAGCACTTCCCACCCAAGTAACGAGATACACTGTAAATGAGAAGAAACTCCCAGAAACAGTGGATTTATATAATGTTACAAAGAATGGTGATGACAAAGTCGGCTCATAAGTACTGTGTAAGGGCTGCTTCTCTGAGATGGCTAGTGCATGTTTTCTACAATATCCTTGACCTAGCAACACTCATTTCCTGGGTAATTTACAAGGAGGTCACAAGTCATAAAATCTCTCATCACAAATCTATACTTCAACTGGTGAGCGAGCTAAAAACAAAACCACAAACGAAGCCAGTGTCAATTGCCTACTGCATGTAAGTGAAACAAAACGGTTGACAATTAGTTATACCAACAACAAAGTTTCAAGTATCTGGAGAGTTTGTGAGGCCTGGAAATTTTTCAAATATCCTATTTTTTTGTTTTACTCTAATACAAATGTATTTATTTCTTGTACAGGGCTAATATATACATAATGCATGATCAAACTCTTTATAGTTATAAATTTCTAGCACAATTTTTTGTATAGTTCAGCATCACATATTATTGCCATATGTAACCTTACACAATGTGAAATATGTAACAAGAAATAAATATAACAAGTAATTTTAAACTATTATTATCATCTTCATGTTCAAGCATAATAAACTATATAGAATTTTAGCTGCTGAATGGTTCTATTCTTGTAAATTGTATGCCAATTACTGACCTCTAAAAAATTCCAATGCCTATAGTTTTGTTCATCACTATACAGTATATAATTTAATGTATTCTTTACTATATATAATTATAGGTATTCCAGTGCAACATTTATATAAAGTCTGTTCACCATAGGAATTGTTTTCTGAAAGGCCTTTTTCCCTACCAGAAATCTATTATATAGTAGGATATTGGTAGGAATAGAGACCTTTCAGAGAGTAATTTCTACCGTGAATGAAGTATACATGCATATAAATGAAAAAAGTTCATCAGCCATCATCCAAAAGTATGCTACAACATTCTAAAACATATATTTAAAGAAATGGTGCATATTGTACATTGTTTATGAAACGCATGGGCCAACCTAGTGTTAACCCTCATTTGAATTAAGTTTGTTCATAGCTTTTAGCTCTGTGAATGGTTTCTCCTTGTTGGATTATTTTCTTGACTTTATTTTCTGTAAATGAATAAAAATTAAAGTTTGCTCTCATGTTGGAGTAATTGCTCCTGATATCTTGAATCACCTCTCTGTAGGACTAAATTTTGTGAAGCAACAGAAACATGATGACTAAGTATGTATGAGTTTTTTTGACATATACAACGTGTATCTAAAACATTGCATCAAACATTGGCAGGCTATTCCTTGGATGAAAATAGAATAATTCACATCAGCAACCTAGGGTCCATCTTGAATATTAAGGGTGGTATACACCCCTAAACATAGAGCTAAAAACGACTATTGTGTGAAATATTATGAAAACTGATTAAGGTATTACAATGAATCTTTGTATACTACTTATTGAAACCTTGATCATTAATAAACTAAATGTGCTGTTACCCTAACCCACCCCCATCATGTAAAAAAGGGGGGGTTGTAACACTATTTTCTGCAATAAAATGTTTCAGAGTAATTATTACTAATTTTGACTTAAGATTACAAAACAAGGATTAAAATTAACAAAAAAAGGTGCCTTGGAGAAACTGTCTAGCGTTTTCCGTTTTCGAGATAATCACACATGTTTGAGCTCAGAGACAAGTGTAAATGCCTGCCAGGTAGGCAACCAGAATCGCAGAATCACACTGCAGTCATTTAACCATTTTTACCAGCATGTGGACTATGTATCACGTAAATTTGGTAAACAAGGCTGGTTTGTGTGTAATGATGGAGAGACTCGGATACTTTTCCTTCTTCATAAGCTTCGATGTGTTGCTATTTATCACATTAGTAAGTTATGCTTACACAGTTCACACTTGGGTGGGATTTTAATCATGACACTCACTGGAGTATTGAAAGCTAAATTAAGAAATACTAATCGTAGTTCTTGTATGTTTTAATTCCTAGCTTCAAAAGCAGATTCATAGCAAGTGTTCAAAATAGTGGCCCCTAGCGTCATTGCAATAATTGAGGTGGCGTATCAATGACTGGCGTAATCTATCGAAAACACGTGGTGTTTTTTAAACTTTATCACATGCAGCACCTAGCCTGGCTAACAGGTCTTCCTTGGATTCAATGGCTGTCTCGTACACCAAAGCTTTGAAAAAGACCCACAGAAAGAAGTCTAACAGATTAAGGTAAGGAGAGCGTGGTGGCTACGCAACAGCTATACTGGTTGCCTACCTGGCAGGCATTTACACTAGTCTCTGAGCTCAAACTTGTGTGATTATCTCGAAAATGGAAAAAGTTACAGTTTCTCCAAGGCACCTTTTTTTGTTAATTTTAATCCTTGTTTTGTAATCTTATGTCAAAATTAGTAATAATTACTCTGACACATTTTATTGCAGAAAATAGTGTTACAACCCCCCCTTTTTTACATGATGGGGGTGGGTTACGGTAACAGCACATTTAGTTTATTAATGATCAAGGTTTCAATAAGTAGTATACAAAGATTCATTGTAATACCTTAATCAGTTTTCATAATATTTCACACAATAGTCGTTTTTAGCTCTATGTTTAGGGGTGTATACCACCCTTAATATTCAAGATGGACCCTAGGTTGCTGATGTGAATTATTCTATTTTCACCCAAGGAATAGCCTGCCAAAGTTTGATGCAATGTTTTAGATACACGTGTGTGTGTGTGTGTGTGTATATATATATATATATATATATATATATATATACACACACACACACACACACACACACAGTTCAAAGAAAATTATGTTCACGATTATTGAGCTCTATATTACAACATATTTAGTTGAAACAGGACAAAAGTTGAAGGTGTTTTGTAAACAAAATGCGAATTTGGTTCTCCACTTAGCACAATTTTTAAGGAGCTAGCTTTAATTACCATTATTTATACCCCTGGCTAGACCAATCAGTGAGAAGGTGGGATATTATATATATAAATAACTAAGCACTTCTCACAGGAGGGCATTTGTTCAAATTGATGGAAAAATTTCGGCCTACTGATATTTTATTATTATTACTGTATCTTACAACCTGTTCAGGTTATACACATATATGATAATTACTCTAATGGGGTAGGGATGATGAAGGTTGAATTTATAGGAAGTATACCCATATATGTATGTGTAGCAATTATTGCTCCAAGTCAACAGAATGGGGACAGTCAAGTATAAACATCACTTACCCAATATCACCAATCTTGCTGAGCACCTCGCGCAACAAACATCCGACTACACAAACCACAAGCGAGCAACTGCCAAGACTGAGCCTAGTGCCGCATCTCGCCACTAGAGACCGCCACCACCACTACCATGATCAATCCGCCCAACTTCAAAGAAACGAAAAGACGAGAAGAAGATGGTAACTGCCAGGCTTTGCCAGAATAGTATCGAATGTTCTTCAGCCGGCGCACTCCCCCTGTGCCTATACTGTTCGATGAGTGTGTGCCATATAAAAGACCATCCGTCGAGGAAGATGTCACTCTTGGACTTGGCTGGGACCATGTAGGACTAAGCGTCGGCGTAACGGACATATTAAGATAATGTAAGAATAAATCCAGTTTCGGCTTAAATGTAAATTATTGGAACTATTCAAAATTATTTTTAGATCTTTTTCTATCAAATTTAATTATAAAGTATTTGCGTAAATCTTCGTCTTTGATTTACTTTATAATGAGAGTATTGTTAAGTCAGACTTTTCTGTGTTATTGATATTAGGCATTATGCGCGAACTTTATACTCAACAAATTAACTTTATTTGTTTCTCTGTAGTATTTTGGTTAGATGAGTATAGTAAATATGAAAATAGGAGAGTGGGTTAGATCAGAACTTATCAATATTACCCATAAGGCTTGAAAGTAATACATTTCAAAATTAACTTTATTCCGTCTCAAATGCAAATGGTGTTGCATTTTGGGTTTGGCAAACATTAAGGTGGGAAACTGTTTGAAATATGATGCCGAGATTTTCTGTATTAGTAGAATGGAGTAGTGCACTGGAGTATTGTATATATCAACTTAAATTTATATTTTTTACTAGTTTCGCGATTGTAACTTTTATGATAGCGTTGTTAATATCTTTTGTGTCAAAATAGTAACAAAAAACTTAAAGGAATAATGTTAGGAAATATCCTCTATATTTATAATAGTACTATAATCCTTGTTTATGACATAGGCGAAGGTTATTTTGAGTTCTGCAAGTAGGTTATTAGCGTTAATGTTAAATGGTAGTGACATTAGGTATATTTGATGGAACTAAAACTTTTATTAACATGTTGCATTTTTGCAACAGGTACAAAAATGTGTTATTTAGGAGAGATCATATACTGTATTAAGTATGATCATATTCAAGTCTATTAATGTTATGCATTAATATTTATACTTACGTAGTTGTGGTAGGGTACATAATAATATATAACGTAATGATTAGAAGTAAAAGAGGAAATGTTTATGGAACAATGTTTTTATTGGATAGTATATATTTATGTTGATAATGCTTGGTCACTCATGACTATTATATAGATATATAACGAACTATTGAATGCTCTTCAAATAATATGCTTGTTATTTAATAAAGTTTGGCATAAATGAAATCTAAAAGATTCTAAGACTTGAATTTATTCTATTACATAATTACGCCATATTATCCCTATGTCTAAAAAGGTGCGAGGGATTAACCTTAGACCTTTTTATATATTAATATGTTAGGCAACCTTTGAAGGTGGACCGTAGTTTCCAGCTACTCACAAGAGTGAGTTGCGTTCGCTGGGGACATGTTAAAGGTCCAGCACTTTATAACTCACAATTTTAGGATATTCACTCTACGCGCTCCTCTCTATTTTATTTTATTTTTCTTTAACTGTAGGTTTTGTTTATATTTATGTATTGAATCCCTCTATTTTTAGAGCTTGGATTACATATGGAGGGAGAGGGGATAAAAAAACTACCCTCAATACACCCAACCAGGATTAAAACTACAAACTCCCTGTCATCCACGGTCTAGTCTAGTGTGAGAGTGATGCCTTAGACCATGCAGCCACCAAAGCAGGTCATACTGATATATCATAACTTCCTTTATAAACCGATACTCTACTTTACCTACTAAGTTTGCCACAAGGAGAAAAGGGCTTACTCTAATGTGAGAGTGCTACATGATTAACATTCTCGAATATTTAAAAGTCTAACAAATTTAAGTTCTTATTTTATTTTTGAATAACTTTGTTTTATTGCAGGGGTCTTCTATGCATTGGTTTTTTACTGTCAACACTATGGGCTGGAATTCATGTGTGCGCACCTGATGCTTTCGCATGGAACTTGGTGTTGGTGCTTGTAAACACCATTCATACAATCCTACTGACACATCGCTTCCTCCCGCCTTCACTCTCACTGGAGCTGACAGAGCTTTACTTGAAACTGTTTAAACCATTACGTGTTAGCAAGAAACATTTTAAGGAGTTGAGCAAGGAAGGCCAACTCATGCACTTGGAACAGGGGGAAAATTACGCTGTTGAAGATATTACTTCAGCTGACGAAAAGCTTTCCATATTGCTCAAAGGAAAGTAAGTCAAACATTGTATGATTTTACAGATATAAAGAAATAACTGCTTACAGATAAAGTGTATTAAAACAATGCTAAGTCAAACTCGGAATACACCGACTTCCCTTAAAATTAGCTCTAATAATTTTTTGAACTATCTGATACCACCACCCTCAATACCATGTTATCAATACATACATTGTAGTATTTATTGAAGTGTACCAAACACCCACTATATACAGACAGCTTCAGAATATTCTCAATATGTTATTGGTAGTCCATTATTTTATATAAAAATAAATTCAAAAACAAAATAATTTATTCTAAAGAATTGTAGAATTTCTTGTTAAGCATCTTTAGAATATATTGGGTTAAATATATAATAGTCTAGAGATAGTGTAGTACTGACAGGTTTCAGTCGCTTGATTTTCATTGAATAATGTTTTTCTTGAAATATAACCATTTTAACTATATCTACCCCCAAAACGATTAGTCTTGGAGGTAATTCAAATTTAATAATGTAAAATGTTGTGCCTAGCTAAATTTAATTTAAAATATACTTTTACTCATTTTTTCAATTTTGAACAAAGTGTATATATAACTGGAATGGGTAGTAAGACATGGTGCTAAAAAAATATTAAACAAATACAATTTTTCTTGGATAGCTGCACAGAGTGTTTTCTTTAACATGCACATTCTCACTTTGTGTCTCCTATCCCCTTTAGTATACACTAATGCAGGTGTATTTTCATCAAGCTTCTCTCATCTCTTATCTCATCAATAAATTCTTTTGAACCACTTAAAAAAATACAAACTAGATTTGAATAATATCATTAAATTGTATTGTGCGGCCTTCATTTTTACAGGCCGACAAAGTTAAATAAATAATATTTGCACTATTTTTAGTATTAAGCAAGCCAACCTAGAATAAATAAAACATGGATATGCATTTGAATTGAAAAAAAAAAACTTTCAATATATAATAATAATAATAATAATAAAGCCTTATGTGACATTTATTTTAAATTATAGTTTCTATTTAGAACTCCTTATGTTCAAATGTACCTCTGTCAATCCATGTTAAATCAATATACCTTTCAATGTGACATTCTTATAGTTGGTTAAAACTTAGTACTATTGATGAATGCATCACAAAATAAATGTATACCTAGTTAAATGTTTTTATCAGTTGTGGCTCAAACCTATGCACAGTATAAATATTAATTTAAAATGTATTTTTTTATTATGAACGTTTCAATTTTTTCAATTTCTATTTATCATAAAATACTTAGATTAGTGTCAAACTAAGCCGTTGGTCCCATGTTGATTGTGGCATATAAAATAAACCGAAAAATTGATAGACCCTTTCGCCTCTTGGTCATAGAAATTCTCGTGTGTTAATATTATCAGTCGGTTCAGAAAGTGCACATTAAATACTTCAAATAATAATAAATAATCAATCAATCATTGTTTGTATAGGATTTAAAAGAAAATTACATAATTGATTTCATATTACAATCTCGAAGTATGTAATGGTACATCTTCAGGTCTTGCAGTTAGATATTTAAAAATAATAAAATCATTAAAAACATATTACATATAACACAACATTTACTCTTAAAAATATTTACATTTGTTTGAAACATTCCTTGAAGTATCCACTCTGTAATTTTTATTTTTATTTTTGATACACCCGTGTGAGGTAAATCTCAGAGTGTTGGTGGTAGTAGATTAAATAATTTAGAGATGGTACATCTCATTTCATGCTTACCATGATAATTAGAGTATTTGCCGATTGTATACACTTCTATGTTAAGCGGGTTTTATGGGAATGGTTGTTTATTTGCTTGTATTTATTGGAATGGTAATATCCTAAAATGAGGTTGTAAGCCTACTCTTATAATTATTTAAGAAGTAGAATTCTATGTTGAATGTATGCATGTTTGTTGGCATTTTTGGTGCCAAATATAATTTTCATGACTTTTGTTGCAAATGTAAAATTTTGATTGTGTAACAAACTGTAGTTCCTCCCAGATGGATATGCCATAAGATATTATTGATTGATCTAATGATGTATATATAATTACTATCTTGCCTTGTGATACTCACAAATATGTCCTTTGGTTTAACTTTTTTGTGTGCCAATTTGTCATTTAGTGAGATAGTCTCTAAAACATCTAAAGTTTGGTCTACCAATTCCTATCAATTTTAATGGGCCCAATAATATATCAATGTCAAGTGTGTCAAACTCTTTCTTAAGTCAATAAATAGGGTCAAAACATGCTTATTGCTGCTAAGGGCTTTGTTAATTTTATTAGAAAAATGTTATAGAAGATTTTTAGTTCTTTTATGTTTTTGAAATCCATATTGCCTTGGGTTTACTATATTAAATTTATGTAAATAACTTGTCAATTTGTTAGCCATATATCTTACTAATATATTCTCATAAGTTTTTTGTATTGCTATTGGTTTGTAATTACTGTAGTCTTAATAGATGGGTCTAATAAGAGAAAATTTAATTAGGTTGGGAAATGTCCCAGTTTTTATTGAGGTATTTATTATTTTACTAGGGTTTGAATTAAATTTTGTCCTATCTTTCTTATTTCCATCATTGTAATGTTATCATAGCCTGGCGATTTGTTTGGTTTCAGTGAAGAGATAATTTTATTTGTTTCTCTACAGGTAGTTTTAGGTTGAACAATGAAGTGTTAGCTATTGTGTCTTCCATCTGTGTATGTAGTTTTATGTTACATATATGCAATATTTATATTATTTCGTTGTCAAAAGAAAATGCAAAATTGTTACACACAGTTTTTAAGTGTGAGCGCGAATTCTTCATCTAAGTTATTATTTCTACGTTCACCAATAACTTTTGTTTACTTTTTGCCATGTATTATTCATGTTACCTTTTAAGTCCCTAAATACTTTCCTATGGTGTTCAATCTTGGCTCTGCTTATAGCTCTTTTAACCTTTTTCCTCTCCTTTTTATATTCCTGCTCTTAATTTGTATTATTTGGATATGACTTCCATTGACAATAGAGTTTATCTCTGATTTTAATTTTTCCTAAAAGTTAGGTACTAGACAAAATAGTGTCGGTTGTATTTTATTCTGAGATAGGCCATTTTGTTATATTATATTCTTTCCTAAAAGTTGATATTATTTTGTCATTTTGTGTTCAAGTCCTGTAAGTCTGTAGTCAGGTTTATAATAAAACTTTACATGCTCATTTGTTATCTATGTTTCAATGAGTATGATAATATAAAAAAAATTAGCTACTGTATTTATCAAGAAATAAATTTCACCCCATTTCTTTTTTTTAGAGATTGAACATTCCAGGTGATCACATTCAAACTATTATTATTTGATTTTTTTAAAAGTTGTTTTGAAAATTCAATAAGCTTCTATATTTTCCTTTGCTTACATTAAAATTTATTTCAGTTAACAGTTCGTCCATCAGTATTTTGTAACTTATATTTTAATAACTAATATTTTATGATTATATAAAAAGAATCCCATATTGAATAGCCAGTTCATCAAGCTATACATATAAGATAAGGATTTTTTTAATCACCGTGTCTTACTACCTGTTAAGGTTATATGCAAGGTAAAATTTGATAGCTATAAAACACTCTGCTTATCATATAAATATATGGAAATAGATATAGCAATTTCAATAAACACCATTATCAAAGTTATTATAGATATGCCTGAACTTACTATTCTCCTAGGAGCCTATGGCAACTAAAGGAATGCTATTTCTTTGTGTGTTTAGGTTGCGTGTGACCTGTGATGATATTCATCTTCATTACATCAACCCACATCAATTTATTGATTCCCCTGAGTGGGAGGCAAATCATGAAAACAGTGATGATGTTTTTCAGGTACGTAAATTTTACTAACATTCTTAAAACTTTTTCATTTAAGGCGTTGAAACACATTATAATGTTATTAATGGATTTATGTTTTAGGTACCTAGAAAGATACTATAAATTAAGGTGTGCACACTCTTTTCAACTAATACATACAATACATATTATTTACATTGATTTGGTAAGATAAAATCTGAACTAGCCAAACAACATTTGAGTAAATTTTTATATATTTTAACAAGTCTTAAGATATTTACCTGCTTGTGTTTTTGGAATAAAACCACTAACAACAAACTTTCTGACACTTCATCGTTATTCCTAGTGGCTTTTTATTTTCGTCTAATTTGATGTATTTGGATTTTCCCCTGGTTTAGGTGGGTAGTAAGATGCGGCGCACAGAAAAATAAATAATGTCTATAGATTTACCCAAAGATAGCAATATATTCTAAGGCATCACTCTCGCAATAGACTAGTTTGCCAGTGATGGAGAGGTCTGTATTAGAATTCTGCTCAGCGTACTTTTTCTTTCTTTCTGTTTTCTTAAATGGTTTCCCATTCAAATGTGGGTACATTTTCTCAAAGTTCTATCTTCATCAGCCTTACCCCATTTTGTGTAAATGTGTGAAAAAACTTGGCAAAACAATACATTGCCTATATATAAACATCTAAAGCCACTCATTCCTTATAAGAGCTTAAACTTATTTTTTTCAACTCACAACTAGATAATTCAATTTATCTCTGAATTTTCTACAAGCTTTCTTCCATCAACTTATGCTAATTTCACAAACTTGTTATTCAAAACGGTACATAATAGTATGGGAACCCTCTTACAATTCAAAATTTACCCAAGCAATTGAATCTTATGTTTTTAAAGGTGCAAACAAGTGTAACACCTCTTCATATTTAGTTTAGTACAAAATCACCATCCAAATTACTTTCTATTAAGGAATCAACACATCTTATTTGAACTGAGCGCCACAAATTGCAGAAAGGCAAAATTTACAAAATCTTTTCATAAGTAAATTATGGCATGGGTTTTGAATTCAGACATTGTCCTTTACCCATCCTCTATAAGTAGGTGGGTAGGTTTTATAGACTTGTTTTAAGTTATACTATACACAATGACAAGGTTTATGGTGGCTGCAAACCCCTAAACAATGTTTTCGATTTTATGACCTAGCTTTGCCCCATTCCATACATACAGGTGGCTAATGCCGCAAACCCCACTATAATGTTTTCACTGGCCACAAACCCCACTGAAAAAAGTATTGGTTGCAATTCTCACAGAGCCAAGATAATATACCTGCATTTGTAGCCATTCAAACTAAATGTTAAGCTAATCTAGTTTGGTTTGCCTGTGACATGGAGGTCATGGTTCAAATTCCGGTTGGGTGTACTTAGGATGAATTTTTGTTAAATGATTTGTCATTCTCTTTTACACAAATGCGGATACAGTCCCTTATAATTATACCTTCCTCCACCCTTCACATAAATGTTATTAATATATGTATATTGTAAGATATGGGGCAAGAACTTTGGAAAAATAAGTTAGTAAATTAAAGAAAAACATTTAGAGACTTTGACTAAAAAATAGCTCATTCATCAATTTTGTTGGAAAAACCCACTTTATGAAGTCTTAAACTGTAAAAGCAAAATATCTTTAATGGAAACTTTCCTAACATCTTCATTTGTGTACAGTCTATATTCTATAGTAAATATTTTCCTTTTAAATTTAACTCTCAAATTGAATTCAAATTTAATTCATATTAACATAACAAAACACTATCACAATAATACATTGATCAATAATGGGAAGAACAGTTGATAAAATAGTGCAGATTTGTAGAATTGTGATTATTCTTGATCAATAAGTGCCAATGTGTCTAAAAGCTTTGTATGCAGACAAAGTCCAAGATTAATATAATCATTGAAAACAATTTATTATTTGAGCAATATTCATGTTTAATTATGTACTATTTTTATTCACAGAGTAATCAAGACTTTAGTCAATTGTTATATTTAACTATATACATTTTTCAATAAAACATTGGCCCCCATTATATCAATGTTTCATGGACAGTATTCCTGAATTTATTTTATGACAAGCTCTGCTTGTAACAACCGGTTCCACTCTCTCGCCATTCCTATACAATATACTAAATTTACAAACTAGCAACCAGCTGTTGAAAAAGGATACTACATTGTAAGTGTTTATGTGGAATAGAGCACTAGGCTAAATCATGGTTTAAATTAGGAGGGATAGCCAGCACACTTACCTAGGTGATACTGGAGTAGAAATTGTTTAGATATAACATTTAAAAAAATGCCAGGCCTCCACCGTGGTTCGGATTCCACGTTAAACTGAGTGTAGG
The DNA here is from genome assembly GCA_039000515.1 of Timema cristinae. Taxonomy (NCBI): domain Eukaryota; kingdom Metazoa; phylum Arthropoda; class Insecta; order Phasmatodea; family Timematidae; genus Timema; species Timema cristinae. The sequence continues at coordinate 82,731,628 of JBCFYV010009882.1, forward strand.
TTCTCCATTTCATCTCACAATCATCCTACCATTACACATTAGCGTAAGTGCGTATAACCCGAACGGATAGTAAGACGTGGTGCTAATAATAATAATAATAATAATATTAAAAAACACACAAACACATTTTTAAGGACAAGCTTTCACTGTCACAGACAGCTTCATTAGGTCAAGAGAGTAGACTGATGCTTTTGGTTGAACTGTAAAGTTGACTGTCCACAGCTGACTGTTTTTCAGTTATGACATCACTGTATAGATAGCAGCGCTATGAATAATGTTATATTGATTCTAATATTAAGTGTGCTGGTAGGAAGGAGAGGAATTATCTAAGGTTGAGGTTAGGGGCTTGTCTGGATTTGATGATATATTGATGGGCCATTTCCCATATCCTTAGTTGTGCAATATGCAACCCTTCACAACTAAGGATATGGGAACTGGCCCATCAATATATCATCAAATCCAGACGAGCCCTAACCTCAACCTTAGATAATTCCTCTCCTTCCCACCAGCACACTTATTATTAGATTCAATATAACATTATTCATAGTGCTGCTATCTATACAATGTTTACATTCAATATAACATTATTTATAGTACTGCTATCTATACAGTGATGTCATAACTGAAAAACAGTCAGCTGTGGACAGTCAACCTTACAGTTCAACCAAAAGCATCAGTCTACTCTCTTGACCTGATGAAGCGGTCTGTGACAGTGAAAGCTTGACCTTAAAAATGTGTTTGTGTGTTTTTTAATGTTATATCTAAACAATTTCTACTCCAGTATCACCTAGGTAAGTGTGCTGGCTATCCCTCCTAATTTAATACATTGTAAGTGTGAAATGACGACAGAAGTGCCTTCTGTTATTTACTAAGCAAATTCATTGCAGATAGAATAGTTGCATTTAATTTTAAAACACCCACCTCGGTGGCGTAGTTGGCTAACGTGCTAATCGTGTTGAGCTGGACTGTCGAGGATGAGGATATCGAGGTTCAAATCTCGGTCGAGTGAACTGGGGCTGGTTTTCCCTAAATGGTTTTCCACTCTACCTCCATGCAATTAGGGGTTCACTTCCTCTAAATTTAACCTTTCCAATTCCTAATCCATTAGCTTAATTAGTACTTAAGCATATAACCCGAACGGGTAGTAAGGCATGGTGCTAAATAAATAAATAAAAAATAAAATTTTAAAACCATGCATTTATTCAAAATTATTGTGTATACTCTTGTGTAATCACATTTATTGAACTTAAACACAAATCTAAAAATACATTTTTAAACATAGATATATTATTTATTAAATTATGTTCCACAAACATTTGATTTCACAAAGAATAAAAAAAGCCTGTGCACAATTTATATTTTTATATTTAAAATCCATTGAATTGACAACATTTTAATGGACACATTTGAATAAATGTTTTGTATATTTTTATAAAATGCCATAAAACATATGAAAGATGCTCATATTTTATGCAAACACTCATATACATATTATTATGTGTTCTGTCTAATGACAGATCCATTTATTTTGTCAGTTAACTTAAACCACCCATGCACCTCTTTCAGCTCCCAGAATTGTCTTTACTTCAAGTCATCCAATATTTGAATCCTTCTTAGGCTCCTCTTTCCCTCAACCTTTCCTTCCATGACTTTGTGCAGAAGACATTTCCTCTTAAGGATGTGTCCGATCCAGTTAGCTTTGCATTGAAGAATCGCATACAAAATAGTTCTCTTCTATCCACTTGTCTCAGGACATTTTCATTTGTAACCCTGTCTATCTACCTGATTTTCTCAAGTCTTCTCCAGCACCACATTTAAAAGCTCTCCAAGTATTTCTTTTCCATCTTCCTAAGAGTCCAAGTTTCTGCTCCAAATGTAGCATTTCATCAGTTTCTTCCTCATTTCCAAACTCAACGTACTGGTCAGCAATAACCTCTTCTTGATGAACGAAAGCTTCCTTGGCCATGGTGATCCTTGACCTAATTTCCTTGTTGCACTAAGTAGGAATCCTTTTTCAACAGACTTCCTAGGTACTTGAACAGCACAATGTTTTCCAACTCCTGGTTTCCAATTTTGATTTTCAGTGGCTCTTCATTTTTTTAAATTACCATCACTTTTGAGTTCTCAATGTGATTTATAAGCCATATATTCTCCATATCTCCCACCAGCTGGTCCATCAGTTCTTGCAACAAAAACCTACTTTGCCAATATTGTTGTCAAACTTTGTTGACATCCATGCATATGAATTTGCCATAGAAGCATTTGTTATTGCTTGTAATGTGGTCCACCTTGCTTTTAGGTTCATTGGCGCATGTGCATAGCTTTCAGTAAGTTTCCACAACATTTATGGAACTAGTACAGTATTCTGTGTTTGTTTACTTCAGATCACAGTCAAATTTAAAGGTTTTTATTGTGTTTTATCCTTCCAAATTAGTTGTTTAATCTATGTGGCTGCTTTCAACTACTATCCTGATGTGGCTGTCATGTTTCTAGCACTAGCTGTAACACAGTAGAGATAGCTACAATTTGATTTTGAAATATCGGTGATTTACACCAGGGATTATTCACAGTGATAGGCAGTCTCAGTGTTTTTTCCGGAACGATATTTTGTCATGATCACAGTTTGTTGCTGTATCAATATTTTGTCCCAGTCTTTATACTTTACTTGTATAACTGATATTGAATTAACGACAAAGGAAATGATACGTCTTGCATTCAACTCAAAGAGTCTTGGGGAATTCTGGTGTTCCTTGGTCCAAGCCTATCCTCGACTGGCAAAGCAAGTCATGAGAGCTTTGATTCCATTTGCTACAACATGTCTGTGTGAAGAAGGGTTTTAAACCCTGGATGCCATAAAAACCAAATATTGGAATAGATTGGATGTAAAAGATGACATGCGGGTTGAGTTGTCGAAGACAACTCCACAATTTCATCATCTTATCCAAGGAAAACAACAGCACCCTTCTAATTGATCTTTACTATAAAACAGAATTAAATTTCACTTTTTGGTTGCAGAGAGTTAATTTATTTCACTTTTCTTCTGTAAGCAACGATTAATGTGTTCATTAAAAGAGAAAGTGATAGTCATAATTGTAAATATTGTTCTTATATTAGGTCCATGTGAACACAATAAATTTCCACTGCAATAAAGTAAAATATATGTAAATATGTGTGTATTTACGTGCATTTTTAAGGTGAGGGGGGCCATGGCCTTTGTCAGATTCTCAAAGGGGGCTGTGACCTAATAGAGATTAAGAACCACTGCTGGCTTCCTGGAGCAGCCACTCTCCATACAAGTTGAACAGACTAGGTGATAAAGAGTATTCCTGTCTCACTCCTCTTTACAATATCTACACTTTTGTTCTCTCCATCATTCATCCTCACCTCATTCACAGTCCCAGGTACAGGTTTGCATTCAGTCTTCTGTCCCTCCAGTCGATTCCATCTTCTTGAGTATCTCTCTCATTTTCTTCCATTTCACTCTATAAAATGCCTTTTGCCAGTCGATGAAACCAAACTAGACTTCTTCCTTGACTTTCATCACTCTCTCTGAAATGATTCTCACCATCCCAATGGTATCATAAGTTCCTTTTATGATTCCAAATTTGTCTTCTTCCATCACACTTTCTATTTTCTGTTCCAGTCATCTGTTGAGTATTCGTGCCACGATCTTCCCCACATGAGATATGAGGCTGATGGTCCTGTGGTCATTGCATTTCTTGACTTGTTTCTTTTCCTTTATAGCCACCATGGTTACGTCTAGAAAGCCTCAGGCCATTCTCCTGTTTTGTAGATCCTATTTACAAGTTTTGTTAGAGCCATTAGTCTGTTGCTTACCAGTTTCATCAGAAGGTCAGCTGGTATGTTAGATCAGCTGGTATGTTGTCATTTCCAGCAGCGTTCCTTCTTTGCATGACCTTTATGGTTCTCTCCTTCTCACTCTTTAAAAATCTGGGTCCTTTTTAATTTTTTTCTACCTCTTTTGCTTCTATCCATAAGCTCCCTGGATCATTTTCCTCGTCATACAGTTTTTCTATATATCTTTCCCAAACTGTAAGAACCTCTTTAGAACCTGTGCCAATCTGACCTTTGGAGTTTTCTATTCCTACTGTTCACACACCTTTGTTTTCATCCCCTCCCAGTTCTTTTGCTTTCTGGTACATGAGGTCATGCCTTTGTTTTGCAGTTCAATAATCTCATCTTATGTCTTCTCTATATAGTATTCCCCTGCTTTGTCTGTTTCTCTCCTGAACTTGTTGTTTATTTAACTTCATAAAATTGGATGACCTGGTGGTATAGGGGTAAGGTGTCGGACTTCTGTGTTGGGGGTCCGGGGTTCAATCCTCGGTCCCGGCACAGATTTACCAAACCCTTCCTTCACCTCTGACAAGACGTGTATTAATCACAACTTGTGAATGTGGGGAATGCCAGGCCTCCACCGTGGTTCAGATTCTACCCGTTAAACTGTAGGTCCTCCATTTCATCTCACAATCATCCTACCACTACACATTAGCATAAGTGCGTAAAACCCGAACAGGTAGTAAGACGCGGTGATAATAATAATAATAATAATAATTATTATTATTATTATTATTATTATTATTATTATTATTTTTTAGCTTCATATATTACTCTTTGATGACATTCTCTTGTTTATTTATTTCTTCCATTTTCTGAAGCATTTCTGTTGTTACCCAGGGCTTTCATGCAGCCCTCTTCACTTTTCCAACATTGTCACTTAACACCCTCAAAAAAATATTCCTAACACCATTCCAATTCCTTCCGCACTTTCATTCTCTTCTGTTGATCTTTCCACCGGACTTCACTTAAACCCATGACATTAACACTACACCTTTTCATTTTCAGATTTTTCCAGCTTCCCAGCCCTTCTCATCGTCCTTATATTCCATGTTCCTATACTGAAAGAGATTTTTTTTTTATGATTGCTCCCCCTGAAGTAGTCCTTGTCCAGAGAGCTGATAGGGGAACTAGTTTACTTCTGGAATATTTTGCTCCAGGAAGGGCCATTGTTAATTAATTTTATAGTTTTTACGGTAAAAATGTTTGCTTAGAATTGCACAATAATTGGTAGATTCATCCTAGTCATTGCGTTCAGGTTTTGATTAAGAACTCTCTCTAGTTTGATATATATCCCCACCTCCTGAACTACTCCCATGTTACAATAATGGTCAATATGTTCCAGAACAGGGTCTAAGATATGTCAAAAAATTTAACACACTTGGCTATTCATCACTACATTCTCAGAAACTGAGTTTAAGCTCACATGTGACAAACTTGGTGGAGGTACCAAACATTTGTTTCTTGGGAAAATTCTAATACAATAACAAAGTCTGTTTGGATGCCACAAAGACAACTAACACTATTTTTGGGGCATTGTTATTTTTTCCAGAGATTAACTAACAAGATAGCTTCTAGAGAATAATATATTTTCCAAAAGAATTGGTACAATTTTTTTTTATTTATACATTTATTAATTTCATGTTATACATTTTAACTTGAAAACAAAATTCTGATCAAGTGAGATGTTTTTGATTAATGTTACCTTTTTTAGCTGAGAAACTTAAATGGCATTTCAGGTATTTTTGAAGGCTTTTTTTTTGTTTGATTTATAGTTTAGTGCTTATGTGTGTTTTGCGTCAATTACAAGAGCAATAAAACTACTGCATCTATTTTTGTTTAGATTACTTTATTGTATAAAATAATGTATAGGGAATTAATGATTCAAATGTACACTCCTTTTATCCTGAAATCTAGCAGTCTTAATTCAGGTGGTTAGAGTATGGCCCTATCTTATGAACTGCAACATAGTTTAACCTGTAAGGGAAGGCAAGTTTGCTACCTTTCAAGATATACTGAGTGTACATCAATACTTCATCAAGATGCTGGCAATACCTCATCATTATGGCCCTATCTTATAAACTGCACCATATTTTAACCTGCAAAGGAGGGTAAGTCTGCTTCCTTTCAGAGTAAACTGAGTGTACTTCATCAAGATGTAATAATCTTATGTATCTCCTTTATACAATATATATAATTCTGAGACAAGTTCAGCAAACCAAATTCTATGTGAAGCTGTGGAAATATTCTTTCAATTACCAAGAAATGGTTGTTCTTGACTATGTAGTTAATACAGAGTGATTGAAACCTAAAACTTTTGATTCAGCAACCGATAGTTCCACCCTAAGGAGCATGAAGAATACTTATTACTTTCATGGACCTATTCTTTTATTAAAGTGTGTGCTTTCTGAATTCATGATACCAAAACTCAAATCCCTAGAAAAAAAAATCATAAATTAATTTGGGTGCAGAACAGGAAACCATGTCCTAAACATTGAAAACTTAGAACAGATTATGTATCAACATGGTGAATAGTTTTTTGAAGTATAAGATCAAGGTGTATTTTTGAGAGTGATGAAGCTGCAAGAGTTGATAGTAATTACAGGACATTAACTTCAACAGGGTATCTACCGTCCGGGAAAATAGGAATTAGAAGTGATCAGGGAAAAACGGGAATAAGTCGGCAATTTGGTAAATCACAATAAAAATCCAGGAAAATGATGTTTTACTCAAAATATGAAATACAATAATCATTAAATCTGTAAATTATGTCATTTTTCTGTTTGTAGCTGTGTAATATATTTTTAATTCCTAGTAAACAATTTACTAAAAAATTTAAAAGAATATTCAAATTTTAAACTTATTGTTATTATTATTATTATTCATAAAAAAGATTAATAGAAAAACGAGGGCATAAAGGGGGGGGGGAGGGTTTGAGTTAGAAGGATGTGACATACTTTTTAGTCGGGAATTTTAGGAAATGATCAGGGAAAATAAGGGAAAAGATCGGGGATTTCATTGGTCAAGTTGAGTAGACACCATGTTCAAGATACTTGTCTCAAAAGCAATTACAACAAATACCTTATTATAACACCAAGCATTACTTTCCATAAGCCAAGCTATAGATAGATTGCAAACATTAGGAAATAGCAAGTAAAAATTAAGACAATGATTATTGTAGTATGACATGGTGGACATTCTTATAAATTAGCTTTCAACAGCTATCTTGAAAAATCCTTCAAATTAGTAATTTTCACTAACCTATAGGATCTTGAAGAAGAATAATGATGGTTTTTTTTTACAAATATGCAGTAATGTGTGAGTGTTCTTGAATTACAATTCAAACCATTCATTAAAAATTGAAAACTTAAAAATATTAATTTACCGTAATGTAACATGTTTTATTTAACTACCCCTAACATTTTAATTATCTACATTTCAATGGTGACCATTGCAAAAAAAAAAAAAATGTTTCCAGCAATATTTGTTTGCCCATACTTTATAAGAATGTAGCTTTCCAACATTCCCATCTTTTTCTTTATTGCATAGTCTCGGGTAGACTATGAGACAAGTCTCCCCAAACTGTATCCTGGACAGTTAAGAAAAAACAAATATCAAAAGGCTATATACTGTTTATATACTATTGTAGGTTTAAAAACCACTCCCAAAAGCAATATATTGTTTATATACTGTTGTAGGTTTAAAAACCACTCCCAAATGCATAAAACTTGAAAAAATGCTCCTTGTATGATGTAATGTTCTACTCCCATCTTGGTTACGTCAATACTAGTCTGGTCACAGAACATACAAGGGCTGGCTGATAAATAATGCACAGTCACACATAACGGGATAACAAAAAAAACGTACAGTACGACGTGTGCTGCCATCTTGTAGCTACATTCCCATACTACAAACATTTCAACACTCGTTGACCTACTCCTTCTCATATTCTGTAAGTCACCATTGGTATGGAGTCGAATACTCCAGCTAGATGTCAACGCATCTAAAACAACTTGAAGTGATTGAATTTTTAACAGCTGAAAAAGTGAATGCTAGTGACATTCATCGTTATCTAAGAGCTGTTTATGGTGATGAAACTGTTGATTGAAGTACTGTGAGTACTTGGGCAGTAAAAGTTTGTGCATTGGAAGCTGATAAAGTGAATATTGAAGATGAACCTGGCAGTGGTTGGCCAGTTTCTTTGACTGATGACTAGCACCAAAAGGAGGTGGAGGGATTTATTCAAAATGACCATCGCATCACACAACAACGCATCGCCACCCAGATAGGCATATCGAAAGAACGAATAGGACACATTATTGCAGAACTGGGCTACTGTAAAATCTGTTTGCGGTGGATGCCACACAGACTCAAAGAAGAGAACAAACAAAAATGAAAGGAATTTTGTGAACAGCTTCTGAAACGTCATTGTGACGAGGGAGATGACTTCCTTTTCAATATTGCGTGGGAGACGAAACTTAGCTGTATCATTAAGACCCAGAAGAAAAATGGTAGAGCATTGAATACCGGCACTATGGATCACCACACTCAAATAAATTCAAAACACAACCCTCTGCAAAATAAATTATCTTAACAGTGTTCTGGGATTCCAAACATGTGTACGTGATGGACTACCTGGAAGCTGGGTCGACTGTGAATTATTTGTTATACATAGAGACTTTAAAACACCTTAGGAGACGTGTGTCATATTTGACAATCCACAGAGTCGATAATTCTCAACACGATAATGCTTGGCCACACACATTTGTGTGCAACTGCCGAGGCTCTTTTGAAGAAATGTCAGCCCATTCCACACCCTCCATACTCACCAGATTTGGCGCCATGTGATTTTCACTTCTTTTCGTATTTAAAGAGGGATGTCAAGGGTATTAATTTCACCACAAATGATTAACTGAAAGTCGCAGTGAGGTTGTGAATCAAGGAAAGACCACCAGCATTCCTCATTGATGGGATGAGAAAACTGGTTCACCGTTGGGAGAAATGTGAAGCTGTAAATGGTGACTACTTGGAAAAATAAATATAAGCTTTTGTAGCAAATAAAATTTACGTTTATGCCATATTTGTTTCATTTGAATATCTCTCTTTATTTGTGAGCTATGAGCGACTGTGCATTACTTTTCAGCCATTCTTCGTATATCTCAGTGTGCAACTACAGGTTAAACACTACATTACTCTTCATCTTACACAACACAAAACAAATAATCATAACCATTACGAATATAATAGCATTATTCATTTCAGTTGAAATGTTTCTGTCCACTTGAATATAATAGTTCTATTAATCACACTTGACATGTATTTGTCCACTATGAATATAAATAGTTCATTAATCACACTTGACATGTTTCTATCTACTATGTGCTTTAACACTTATATCATTTATGACTGCTATGTCTATTACAGATAAATGTATCACACTTGTAAGGTTTGTCTGCAATGGGTTTAAATTATATAGGAACCACTTTAAAAGTTAAACTTGACACATTTGGATCTAAACATTCGCTAACACTTTCTCCCTGCAACTTCATATTCTTGAAGCCATAAGGGTTCTTGGCGTACTCGCGTTGGTCACCTTGAGGTTGCATCACTCACAGCTGGTTCTTGCTTACTTGCAGTTTCAGTAGGCTCCTTTTCTTCTGGCCTAATTCGATCTACTGATGGCTCTGGACTTTGGTATTTTTGAGTAGGAGCAACATTCCTTTTGTAAGAAGGTACCTCAAATGGTAATGGTCTGTATGTGGTATCTAATTTACTCTGCTTGTCTTATTTAACGAGAACTATGTCACCTGATGTTATTTCTGATGGCCTGGCTCCTCTTATTCTATCTCCATTATCCCTCCCCCTCATTTTGTTCTCTAAATCAGTCTTGGACCTCTGTGTCTGTTGATTTTGACAATTCAAATCTTGGGATCTTATTTATAATTTCTCGGTTGAACATCAATGAAGCTGTAACAGATTTGGTGGTAATTCGATAGGCAAACAAATATGACCTTAACTCTTCTCTAAGATTCTTTCTTGTAGCATCGGCTATCCTTAATCGTTTCATGATGAATTGGTTCTGTCGTTCAACTTCACTATTGGCCTGGGCCCACTTTGGTGTAACAAGTCTGAGTTCTATGTTATTTTCTGCACAAAATTCCCACATTTCCCCACTAATGAATTATCTTCCATTATTTGCCATTATAAATTCTGGTACTACAAACCGGCAAAATATGTCCTTTAAAACATCTATCTTTTTTCTGATGTAATCTTTTTCATAAATACAGCTTCATAATATATGTTGTAGTAATTAATCACTATAAATACCTATTGTCCATTCTTCATTGGACGAAGAAAGTTGATGGAGATATCTTTATACGGTCCTTCTGGTAGCTCTTTTCAAGACATAGGGATTTCCCTCTTCCCTGTTCCAACCAGCTGGCATCCATGACAATGTTTGCAGAACCTATCACCTGTCTATCCATGTTCCTCCAACATAATTTGTGTGCAGTCTTTGCTTTATTTTTACATACCTAGGTGCCCTTCATGAGCTAGGCTTAGTACATGATCCCTTAAGGTTTGTGGTATTTATATCCATTTACCCCTTAATATTATGCAATCATTAATACACAGTTCATTCTTGATTAATTCGTAGAATTTATACTTTATGTTCCACCTATCCAAAATTATGCAAGTTGACAATGCCTTAACATCAGGGTCTTTTATTGATTCTTCTTGTATTTTTTCTAGACTGGTAGCCAGTGGAGTTGCTTGCTTAAGGACCCATCTAACATGCAAGTTCCCTTGGTTAAATGATATGTATTGTTTCTTGTTACTTGGTAATCTCAATAGTGAGTCCGCAATGTTGCTCTTCTCTGATTGATATTTTATTGAATAATTGTATCCTTGCAACCTCATCACCCACCTCTCGACTCTTGGACATGGCTTGGACCAAGGCAAGAAAATAAATTCCACCGGTTTGTGATCTGTGATTAATTCCACCTCTCCCCCATAAATATAAAAGTGAAATCACTCACATGCTCATACAAACCCTTATGCCTCCTTTTCAATTTGGCTGTATTTTCTCTCGACACAGCCAAGGGAACAGCTGGAAAATTCTATTATTCTGGGAATTTTTCCTTGATGTTGGAAAAGAATGAGCCCAAGCCCGTAAAAGCTGGCATTAACAATAATGTTGGTTTTATATCCAGGTTGGAAGAATCCTGGTGTTTTTGGTTTTGTTAACTCTTAATTTCAAAACTTTGCAGCCCATTTAAACATCTTGTCTTTTCTTAGAGGTTCACACTTGGTAGCAAAATTTGGTATAAACTTAGCGCAATTTCCTACTAGGCCTAGGAAGCTTCTAAGTTCTTTCTGGTTATTGGTACTCTACATGTCTCGACTGATTCAATCTTGCTTGTTAACTGTTGTACGCCCCTTATAGATATTTTATGACCTATAAAATCAACTTCTGGTTGAACCCATACACATTTTTCTTTATCAAGTGAAATTCCTTTTTCATCTAATACTGACAACAACTTGTTTAAATGATAATCATGCTCTTTCTTGTCTTTTCTGTGTACTAATAAGTCATCAATATACACCTCGACTCCTTCATAGAATTCAAGCATTCGTTCCATTGTTTTCTGGAACACTTCTGGTGCACAATTTAGGCCAAAAAATAGTCTCTTTTATCTGTATAGTCCGAGAGGTTTAGTAAAAGTAGTTATCTATCTCGATGATTCATCTACCTTAATTTGGTGAGAGGCGGATTTTAAGTCCAGCTTTGAAAACAAAGTACTACCACATAGACTAGGCGCTATTAACACAGGTAATGGTTTAGTGGTACCATATACTTATATTGGTGTATTTGTTATTTCACAGTGTACTTTTATTTTCCTCTTTTTAAGCATTTTCCATGTCCCTTCATCAAGTATGTTGCATGAGGCACCTGAGTCTAACATAAGTTTAGTTTTAACTCCCCCAAGTTTAAATGTTATTTTTGTCATCCTAATTATTTTTACTGTTAATCTTGAAGGCATACTCTTCTTCACTGCTTTCATTGTCTTTTAGGTTATGTATTTTACTTCTTTTTCCTTTCCTTCTCCCACATACTTGTACCTGTGAATAGTTTTACAAAATTTGGCATAATGACCCTTTATATTACACTTTTGGCAAGTCTTGTTTCTCGGAGGGCAATCTTCCTGTCAGACAGGCCAATTGGCTTGTAGATCCGCAATGGTAACAAGGTGTTTTTCATTTCAACCTCTGCAATTGATTCATTTACTTGTGTAGCTGATGAACAATCCATGATCTTGGCTTGTTGTTCTGCTTGTTCTAATGCACGAGCTATTTGTGAAACTGTTGTTAATGTCAATATATCCCCTTCCTTTAGGAGAAGCCTATGTAATTCGGATGATAAGCACTTTGACTTGATCGATTATAGTATTTTCTTAAAATTCTCCCAAATAGCAGTTTACACTTTATGTTTTAAGTCTAGTCAGTTATTGTCCTACTGTTTCCCCTACCTCTTGAACTATATTTCTAAGCCTATGACGTTCAAAGGTGTAACTCCTTGAAGGCAAAAGGTGAACATAGAATTTTCTTAATATTTAGCTTCATCGTCCAAAGACTTGTTCTTCATAAAACATATATTTTGAACAGCTTCACCTGCTTGATGAAGCAACTGAGTCTTCTTTTTCTCATCTTCTTTTGGCCACCAAAAATATCAAAATGAACATAGACATTTTCCCATCTCTGGGCCACTATTGATTCTTCACCCATCTGGTCACAACATTTTAAGTTATCAGCCATACTTTTTCTATTATGTATGTAAGTATTTCTGAATTATTAAACACACACTTAAATTGATATTTTTAACACTTTTGTTTAGTCTTCGTCTGCAGTGTAATGTCTACTCCCATCTTGGTTATTTCAATACTAGTCTAATCTAGTATCTGCAACTACTGGTTAGACACTACACACGGAGAAAATACCATTTATATATTTTCCTTCCCCTACTGAGACTCACCTCATTTTGTTGAAAATATAAGTTTTTCTAGTTGTCAGTACTCCTTTCAGGTTCCCACCACTCTATCCTTACTCCAGGGGTACCTCTATTAACCCCCAGAATAAGCTAGCCTCAACCTCAAGTGGTTTGGTGTTTAGATGCAGGGCTAACATATTATTAAATCAGAATTACTTGCAATATTATGCATATAATCAAATAGTCATATTATAAAAAATACTGAATTAAATATTGTCAACTTATAAATGTTAATCTATTAAATTTAGATGCAATATTTTGTGAACAGTTTTGAGTTTTTTTTTTTTTTTTTTTTTTTTTCATATTTGGCAACTTGCGTTTTTAACTACGGTCAAGAGGTTGTGACAGTGAGGAGGAGGGTTGTAGCAATAAGAGAGAGGAGGATTGGCTTAGTACTTGAGAAAAGATTTTCGCAAAGTTGCTCAAGCCTAAAATACCTTGTCCTCCTACCTAAGCTAAAAACGATAACCTTCTTTAGTCACAAATTCATGAGAAAACATACTAACCAAATCAAATATTCAAACAAGTTATATATTTAAATAAAATATAAATCATGCTTTATAACATTCAAGGCCTAAATAAACAACTATTTCACCTACAAAAAACACAATTTATATTATTATTATTATTATTATTATTATTATTATTATTATTATTATTATTATTATTATTATTAGCACTGCCCACTACCCATTCGGGTTGTACGCACACAATTTATAAAAAGTGAGTAAAACAATATGGTTAATTTTTTAATGCCAGTATTTACATCAATGGGCGTTATTGGTGGTTTTTCTCTTTAGAAACAAGAAATTATTGGGGAGTTTTTATTTTGAAGACGTTGTTTTGTGAACTCTGTGCACTCAAATTATTTTAAAGTCATTTAGTTGTAATCTAGTTTTAAAATGGAAGGGTAAGAGCTTATATACGTCTTGTTGAAAGTGCCACTGTAAACTCTGTAGTGTCATATGTACAAAGCTTGGTGATTAATATAAGTTTAAAAATCGTCGGCTAGAGCTAATGAAAGAGATATATTTATAGGCAAGTCCATTGTATCTATAATATCATTCTCCCCTTATTATATTGTGAGCTACGGAACTGAAAATAAATTAAGGAAAAGGATTTTATTTAAAAAAAAAAACATTTAATACAAACATCTCACCAGAAAATAAAATTTTGACATAAAATTTAAATAAATAAATTAGATAATACTTCAACCATGCTAAAGGTTGAGCAAATAGTATCCTTAAAATCATGAAAATATCATTTAATGAGGTCAAAATATGAATTTAGAAGTTACAACTATAGTTAATATATTAATGCTAATAAGAATTTAGAAAATATTTACCATAATGATAACAACCAACGGAAAAGAGCTGAGCCAAATATATTGACTGCTCCAATCTCACACTATATGTACACTCAAGTTTAATTACCATACATGGTCTGGACAACAGGAACGATGGAAACCCGTGAGATACAAGAATAGGGAAACACTTGGGAGAGGAGGGTACAAACCAGTGTCAACTACATGCATGATCCAATGACTACATCAATTAGAATCTATACACAGACAAATCCACTCTTCCTCTCTTCCAGAGTAGACACAACAATTTCACCTGTTTATAGAACATTCGAGGTAGTCTTGACAGCACAATGTATGTTAAGTGACATCACTCTTCATTTGTAATGTGGATTTGGTTGGAATAGGATCTCAGGTGAAATTTAAAATAACCCTGTATCAATACTTATTTACTCCAGGCCATTAGGAACTAGGAAGTTCATTGCTACACATATACAAAAGTGCACAACATATCACTAGCATATTCCCATTGTAACGATAGTACAAAAAAGATTATAGTCCAACCCTACAAATAATTTAAAACTATTTATACTAAAATAATTGAATCATCAGATATATTAAAGCTGTTTGTTTTAAGTTTTATGGAATAAGTTTAGATATTTAGGAACAATGCCATCTAGCAAAAATGATATTAGATTGGAAATGAGAAAAAGAAAACAGTCGAGAAATGCATGCTATTATTCACTAAGTTGTTGTCATTTCACATTCTTTCAAGAGATGTAAAACTCAGAATATATAATACATTAATTTTCTCGGTTCTCTATGGTTGTGAAATGTGGTCTTTTACTTTAAAATTAAGAAAACCTTTTTAAGGTGTTTGAAAACAAGGTGCTTAGGAAGATATTTGATACAAAAAGGGATAAGGTTACTGGGGAGTGGGATACATAATGATGAGTTAGGATAATTAAGTCTCATAAATTATGGTAGGCAGAATATGCAAAGCGAATGTGAGAATTTATAGCCGTTTTCGGGGTAATACCTGGCACACCCAGGGGGAAGAGACCATCGGGAAGACCTAGATGCATATGGGAGGCTAACATTAGAATGGACCTGAAAAAGATAGGGTGTATTGAGGTGGACTTGATAGAACTAGTTCAAGATAGGGATAGGTGGTGTACTTTTTTTAAGTGCAGCAATTAACTTTAGAGTTCCTAATGCCACAGAGTAAGTAAGTTTGTTTTAAGCTTGACTAGCCTCGTCTCTGTGAGCATATCAATAGTCGGGTGACCTGGCGGTCTAGGGGTAAGGTGTCAGACTTCTGTGCTGGCGGCCGGGGTTCAATCCTCGGTCCCGGCACAGATTTATCTGATTTCCAAACCCTTCCTTCACCTCTGACAAGACATCTTGTGAATGTGAGGAATGCCAGGCCACCACCGTGGTTCGGATTCCACGTTAAACTGTAGGTCCTTCATTTCATCTCACAATCACCCTACCATTACACATTAGCGTAAGTGCGTATAACCCGAACGGGTAGTAAGACGCGGTGCTAATAATAATAACATATCAATAGTCCAATTAAGAGCACAATACATGGTGTCATGCCTAAATAAAATAAAAAATTAACTCCCAAAACCAACTTAGTATATACATAATTATAATATATGGTGGGTGGGGCTAATGCTCTAGATCTGGCCATTCAACCTTAGCTTAACTCTACTCTCCTCGCTAATGGAGGAATTCATTTCTGAGGTGGGGACACCATCAAGGTGAATTCCATTATCCCCAGATGGTAAGATGATAGGTGACAACGATGATGGTGGAAATCAGAGGGGACCTACAGTTTAACATGGGTTCCGAACTACAGTGGAGGCCTAGCGTTCCAAACATGCACATAGTGTGAATGCACACACTTTGCCATAGGTGAAGTAAGGACTTGGTAATAAATTCAATTTGTGCCAGGACCCCTTACCACTAGACCACCAGGTACCCCCTAGTTAATTGTAATATATAATAATTATTACTTCCACATATCACTATATAAGTTTCATATGACACCCCATAATGTTGCCATTGTTGAGTTTTGGGCTTTGGATCATGGACTATAAGTAGATGAACAGTAATTCATGCTGGTAAATGGGTGAAAGTTGGTATTACCATTTGAATTAACTTGTATAAACTATAAAATGTCCATGAAAAAAAAACCTAAGTTATAAAGAAGAGACTATATCACAAGTTGAACGAGTTGGTCACTGTACAGAAAATCAAGTATACCTCAATATTGACAAGTGAAGGCGGTAGAAAAACCAGCAGGCCAAAGTTAACCTAAGAAGAATAAACTTGATAGAGCCTGTCCAGTCACAATAATTTGGTCACAACAGCTAGTAGATGAGATTAAAACAATATTGACATGCTCATATTTTTAAAAGTCTTATTATTCCTTAAAAAAGTATATCAATACAAACGTATGTATAATGGCCGTGGCACAAAATAATGTTTATTAAATTAAAATAAAAGAATAAATAAATCGATGCACCAGAGTTTCTGCTCAATGCAAAACGTTATAGTTGTAAAAATTAAATAAAAATAAAAAACAACTTGGTTCATCAGCTAATATTCAACATACGAACGGTCAAGGGTGAGCGCTGCACTCACTATGAACACAGTCTTAACTGTTTATTAGTGTAACACGCACTGAAGGCAGAGTGAGCCTCTACCAGTGATGTCAACCCACGCATAACATCTCAATTGACAGCTAGATAGCAGATAGCAGCACAAGTCAATAGCTAATCTTTAGCTAAAATAGTTGGTGAAATAAAACAAAAGTGAGTGACTGTTTCTAGATAAAAGAATATATTTAAATGTGGCTATGGCCGTATTTAACAACTATAATAGTTTAGGAATTTAATCCACTTAATAGTATGTGTCGGCACCTATATCCCAATACATGTTCTTTATGTCAATTCTTTTGTCTGAATATTAATATCTCTGAAGATTTTAATTTTCTTGGGTTTGGGTTCATAACTGTACTAATTAAGTCCTAATTAATTATGGCATGTGTATTTGTTATGTACATTAAAGCCCACAAAGTTGTCTTTGTACAAAGAACTCTCAGCAAACATATCATCTCTCAACAATTTCTTGCAGGCTTAGTGCAAAGTTTTTAACTTCATTGATTTCTATGCGCCATTGTACTACAAATATACAAGGTAGATGCGAGTGAGTGACTGATTCAGATGGCTACTGCGCATGATGTCAGAACTGAGCTCTCTGACAACCAGCTGAACAACTTTGTGTGATATTAAGACCGTGAACTAATACTTTTCCCTATTAAAGTTATATAGTATCACTATAATATATCATGCAATTTATATTTTATTAGGGTAACATTTATTCTTATTATATGCCACCCAGAGGCTTACAAAATATTGCCCTCAACATTCACAACAATTGGCTTGTGTATTATCAGTTGTTACAATCAAAACATAAAAGGTGTTAGACTTATTCGGTTGGACTTGAATTGAAAAAACTTGTCCCTTTTTGTGATTGCATGGATGTTAATTGTATGTATATGGGCCTGAACTCATGAATACTTCCCCGCCATATTTGAACCATTATTGTATGTTTGCCCTCGGCAATTATGAATATAAAGTTCATCTGGCATATTTGTTCATGATGGGCTACATCTGGTGTAAAATCAAATGAAATTCAGAAATATTTTGCTTCTTTTATTGTAGCATTTATTTGAGATATATGCTCCAAAAAATAGTTTAATACAAGAAAACTCACCAAAGTGCCCAATTATCGCTGCGCCAACTTACTGTTTCCCACTCACAAAAAAGACAACAACTTGCCACCACCAAAATATCAATCAACTGTACAAGAAAAAATCTTGGACTTGTAAAATGTTCTATTCCTCGGGGTGGGGTGTAGATAACGTGTGTGACGCGCCTGCGCAAAATGGATTGTTATGCCAGTGTTAATTGGTCGACGTAAACTCTACCAGCTCCGCGTGTGTTGACCTTGATATTTTAACCCCTCCCTCTCGTCATTTTTTCGTGTTTACCGATGTTTTGTATTTACCTTTCTTCCCCCTCTTTGAGCTTGTATAATCGTATAAATACCGGTGTAGTTCGACATGGACGGTACTTCTTGGCAGGCTGTCTAGGACACACCTTGTGTGTCCAGGAAATATTCGCAAGGTACGACGTTATTATGGAAAACATTTCGGACTTAGAATATATCTCATCGTATTCAACCTTTAAATATTCAGAATATTTTTGGACTTAGAATATTTTCGTGGTAATTTAACTTGTAATAATGTCAAAACTTGGACTTATAAAATGCAAATATTTTTGTACTTAGAATATTTTCGTGGTAATGATGTCAAAACTTGGACTTATAAAAATGCAAATATTTTTGGACTTAGAATATTTTCGTGGTAATTTAACTTGTAATGATGTCAAAACTTGACTTATGAAAATATCAAATATTTTTGGACTTAGAATATTTTCTTGGTAATTTAACTTGTAATGATGTCAAAACTTGGACTTATGAAAATATCAAATATTTTTGGACTTAGAATATTTTCTTGGTAATTTAACTTGTAAACATGTCAAAAATTGGGACTTATGAAAATATCAAACGTTTTTGGACTTAGAATATCAAATTTTATAGTTTGCCAAAATATTTGGACTTAGATAAATATGTTAATCAGTTTTGAACTTAAGAGTCTTTTCGTCGTATTAGACTTATAAATATGCCTAACATATTTGGACTTAGAACTTTGCATCACTATAAACGTTGGAGTCTATTCTGGACTTGGAATAATAATAATAATAATTATTATTATTATTAGCACCGCGTCTTACTACCCGTTCGGGTTATACGCACTTACGCTAATGTGTAATGGTAGGGTGATTGTGAGATGAAATGAAGGACCTACAGTTTAACGTGGAATCCGAACCACGGTGGAGGCCTGGCATTCCTCACATTCACAAGTTGTGATTAATACACATCTTGTCAGAGGTGAAGGAAGGGTTTGGTAATCAGATAAATCTGTGCCGGGACCGAGGATTGAACCCCGGCCGCCAGCACAGAAGTCTGACACCTTACCCCTAGACCACCAGGTCACCCTATTTGGAATAATAAATGTTTGTTTTGCATCGCCAATATGGCGTCTATTCTAATTGTTTTGTAGGGAATATTCTTTGCGCGACTGATATAACAGGGATATCTGTGGGAAATTGTTTATATCTAAATTGCCCATCAGGCATTGGGAAGTTTTTTTATATTGTAAATGTAAAGGTATAAATATTTTGGTATTATCCCTTTTTTAACTGAATGGCCCATACGGCAATAGTGTTGTATTATCGTTACGTAAGGAGCATATTTTGTCTGCATAGCCAGACTTTGTATTGGAATATTGTCGTCATTTAACTCATTAGCCTTGCGGGCTTATAAGGTTCATTATTCGTTGTTGTCGATTACGATATTATGATCTTATGCTAAAGGTTACATTAATTGTAAGTAATTCAAGATTGTGCAACCAAATTACATATTTCAATACTATGTTCAAGTTTATTTTTCTCAATCAATAAAACTACAAATTGTTATCAATGACATATAGTTTTCTAAATCAAGGTTTTCCTGCTTTATCCTTCGCCTCTCCTGTTGTTATGAACATCAACATAATTGAGGAGTGAGTTCGTGGAGAATATAAATAAATGGGCTTGTGGTTGGCCTGTTTACTTTTGTTTGTATCCTCACAGCCCCTCTGCAATTATTGTATTTTCTTATGTTATTTCTTATTGTCCGTTGTGCGCCAGCCTTATTCTTCGGGGAAGAGTAAGGGCGGTGTTACATTATATATTTTAATATATCTCGGCGTACAGTGTCACCTATTAAATTGATGCTCGTTTTGAATTGTTGGAGAAAAGTAATTTGGAATTATTATTTTGTTCTTCGCTTAAGGTAATATGCTCTTTTAGCTGTTTATCATAATGAGAAACAAACTCTTGCAAATTAAAAAAAAATCCACAATTATTGGCCTCACAATTATTTGTACTTGAACCTCAAAAAGCCAAGTTGTTGACTG